>JAWQFJ010001098.1:72500-80000 GCA_034096865.1 Theodoxus fluviatilis | reverse complement strand
ATCGGCACGTATTCCACTTCCATGTTATGTAAACTCCATGGTTCGAAGCATGTTTACCGTGGAGTGACTTCCAATTAGTTGTGTTTAGTATGAGCCAATCAAATGCGGCTACGAGTTCTGTAGTTTCATCGTTGCTAGGCACAGCAAACGCTCTAGCTGCTGCGCGACCTTTGACAGGAAGTTGACCTCTGCCACTGGGTGAAACGTCACCAAAGATTGTGTATGAATGATTTTCCACCCTAATACTTTTATTATGTCGTTTCTTCGATCAATAGTGATAAATTTGAGTGTCAAATAATATTCGAGATTCGTGTATTCAAAGGGGGCCTCCAAAACCCTCTACTTTTAATGGTAACGTGCTTTAAAAATAATTAAAGAAACCGACCAATCGAAACTCCTGACCCTGCTACACCGTAGCAGAGATGAAGCAGAGTGCACGGAACGCAGGGTTTATCTCTGCTACGATGCAGCAAGCTGAGGAGTTTCGATTGGTTGTGGTGATTTATTACGTAAAAACCACATTCTCGTTAAAAGTAGAGGGTTTTGAAGGCCCTTTTCGGATACATGAATCCCTAAAATGGTGTCACATTCCATTTTATCCCTCCTGATCGAAGTGACGACTTATTAAAAGCAGTAGAGTTAATTATTATTGATAACAGAAGGGAGGTAATCATCACCAGTCATAAAGGAAGGTCAAGGGAAATCCCTAGATATGTGTCGTCTGCTACTTCGTTACATGCATGAGTATAAATCAAATCATGACATACAATCCACTATGCCACGGTGATGAGAGCACGAAAACATTCATTTCTTCGAAAATTGAAAGCAATCAGCACGTCTGCAACTTCCTTGGCTGTACTCTCCACGGCTCGAGGCATGTTTACTTTGCAAGTCTGTGGAGTGACTTTGATTAAATCGATATTTAGTATGAGCCAATCAAATGCGACTACAGGCGCTGTAGTTTCATGGTCACTAGGCACAGCAAGTGGCGCCCTCTAGTGTGAAGCAGTCAGAGCGCCTTCTGAGATGCTGAAACGTCACCCACGATCGCCTATCAATGGCAGTTGACCTGATGCATTTATTATGTGGTCTCTTCAATCGAGAGGGATAAAATTGAACGTGAAATCAATGTAATATCTTTTAAGACACGCAGTCTCGAGACATCCTGTTGGATATAACTTCAAGTTCAGGGGGAGAGGCAATGAGAGTAAGAGTGACAGGGGGACAGAATGATAGACCGACACATACAGAGAGAGAGAGAGAGAGAGAGAGAGAGAGACAGAGAGAGACAGAGACAGATATAGAGACAGAGACAGAGAGACAGAAACAGAGAGAGACAGAGACAGACAGAGACAGAGACAGAGACAGAGAGAGAGAGACAGAGAGAGAGAGAGACAGAGACAGAGAGAGAGACAGAGAGAGAGAGAGAGAGAGAGAGAGAGAGAGAGAGAGAGAGAACGAACGAACGAACGAACGAACGAACTTGTTTATTGTGCAGGCCAGCGGCCCATTACAATTGAACAAATCAACACCGATATCAGTGCATTGGCGAGAGAGGTATTCTCGCACATCCTAAGCGTTTCTTCATTCTAAGAAAAATGAATTACTTGTCACCGAATGCACCGCGTCTTCCCGCTGTCTGTGTGCATGGTACAAGTAGGTGGCAATCGCTCTTATCGCTCTAGCATCATTATTTAACATAAGATGTACAAAAGGGTCTGTGCTTTTCCAATCAACATACTGTGCCAAATATCTGCCCTGCAGTTCAGACAAAGCAGGGCAACCCAAAACAAAATGCCGTTCATCTTCAAATACCTCTCGGCAACCAGGACACAAAGTATCGTCGACATTTGAGAAGTACCTTAACTTATGTACAGAAAGATCACTAATACCCATTCGGAAGCGTATGAAGCAATCTCTGAACACTTTCTTATCCAATGCAAATAAATATTCTTCCACACCAAAACTAGTCTTGATTTCTCTATATAGCACAAATCTTTGACTTTCCCTCAACTTGCAAAACCACCGTTCTTTGAACGTCTCAATCATTCGCTCCTTCAGTGCTCTCAAAAAATTCCTTTCATCATGTACTCCCTGTGCTATCCAGATGTGCATCATATCATAGGTAGTTAAAATTCCTTTAATCTTTGTAGCCCAATTCTCACTTCTATCAACGCAAGATAACATTGCTTTATATACAATATGTGGATATCTATTCTCGTCCATTCTGAGAATCTTCAACCAGTACTTTACTGCTTTTATTATGGCATTGATGTACAGAGGGTATCTTCCTGTATCGCCATATACAAAGGTGGTAGGGGTTTTTGAGCTAACATTGAGGAATTGCTTTAACATAAATATATGCACACTTTCGATAACATGGCAATCATCCAACCCCCAAATTTCACTTCCATACAATAGTATTGGTTGAATTTGCGCATCTACAATTTTATTGAATATCTGTGGGGTAACATGCCCTATTTGTCTAAACAGTCTCATAACTCTCGAAGCTGCAGCTCTTCCTCTGCCCGCCAGGTCCGACAGCATTGTATTTATACCAAGTTTTGTTGACAAAGTAACACCTAAGTACTTGTACGCGGACACAATCTCCAGTTTTTGTCCCTTTAGGAACCACGCCTCGCGTCTCGCAATGTGACCACCCAAGCGAAATGACATAACCTTTGTTTTCTGTGCATTTACCCGTAAACCAAGCCTGTCCGCAGCTGCTTCCATGTTATCTATTTGATTTTGTAGACCAGATACAGTGTCTGATAGCAAAACGACATCGTCAGCAAATAGGAGAACAAAGATTTCGACACCGTTTGCTATCAGCTGGACCCCATGTTTCCCCTTCTCCTTAATATCTTTCACAAAAGACGTCATTAAAAGAGAAAACAGTAATGGGCTTAATTTACACCCTTGTTTCAGACCATCTAAACACTCAAAAAATTCTGACATAGTTTCATCGGATTTCACACAACATTTTAGGTTCACATATAGTGACTTTAACATCCGTATCATTTTTGTGGACATGCCCATTCGTTCAAGAATACTCCACAAGGTAAGTCTCTTTACTGTATCAAATGCCTTGCTAAAATCTACAAATGCCACAAATAATTTTTTTCTCCTTGACAGATATCTCTTCACCAAGCCGTGCAGTACAAACACATGATCAATTGTTGAATAACCTCTTCTGAATCCCGCCTGCTCTTCACCTATGATTTCATTATCATCCACCCAATTCTGTATACGGTTCTTTAAGATGTGTATGAACACTTTGCTGAGATTACTAGTCAAGGATATACCACGATAGTTATTAGGGTCCATGGGCGAGCCTTTTTTATGTAGCGGGACAATAATAGACTCTGCCCACTGCCTCGGGAACGAGCCTGCACAGAAAATGGCATTAAACAGTTTGTACAGGTAAGGGGTTAGAACACCTGAGGTACTCTTAATCATAATTCCAAGGATATTGTCTGTACCTGCCGCTTTTCCCGTTTTCAGTTGATTAATTGCCTCTGTTGTTTCCAAAAGAGTAATGTTTGCATCTAGCAAATCTGAGTTTCGTTCCGTAATGTTGTCACCTGAAGACTGTATGGTTGTACCCTCTGTGCCTGGTAACTCAAGTGGGGCTTGAAACACTTCCTGAAAATGTCGTACCCATGCCTCACAAGGAATGCCTGAAGATATCTTACTTTTGTTGCACAAGGATCGTACCTGCTTCCAAAACAGCTGTGTATCCATTACATTATCAGTTAAGTTCGTTGTTATTATTTGCCTGTATTCATTCTTCTTTTGTTCTAATAGTTTCTTGTATCGTTTCCTGCTTTTTAAAAACAAGACCCTATCCAACTGAGAATGTGTTCTAAGATAATTCCGTAGACATTTTCTAGTTTCTTTCCTGCATTGAAAACATTCAGCATCAAACCATCTGCGCTTATTCCTATTTGCAGTCCTGAAAGTTTTCTTCATGAAATCCGCTGCACTCACTATTGATTCTGAAATGATTCTGGTGGCAGCATCTACATCAACTATACTTTCTTCCAGCAATTCATTCACTCCAGACTCTGCAAGGCCTTCCCCGACCATATTGACATAGTCATCTACTAAATGACCATTCCAAATTATTTTGGTTTGTACACTCACTTTCTCTGTCTCTATTTCCTGTGACACCGGTTGACTACCCATGGTCAATTCAAGTTTCATATGAGGAGACAGTACAGTTTCACGCACATTCAGTGATCTACACAACGGAAGAACATCCTCTGTGGCTATGATGTAATCTATCACGCTACTACCCTTTGAGCCCACATAAGTATATCTACGGGAACTTTCCTCATCTATCAACCCATTCAATATGGTCAGGTCAAAAGCAACACAAAGTGACAGTAGACTATGCCCAAATCCATTGACAATTCCATCATCTGAAACTCGTGCTTCCTCCGCCACATTTCCCAGCGTATCTCCCACACTATAATTGAGCAGATTACATGTTCCAGTCCTCGCATTAAAGTCACCGCAGAGCAATACAGAAACATCTTCATGCTTGTCTAACATATCGTTAATGCAGCTTTCTAAATAGAATATACCATTTGATTCATCCATACTATCATAATACGGAGACGCCAAAGGTGGCACATATACACAGAACAGAAGCACGTCTCTAACGGTGTGCAACAAGATCTTACTCACTCTGAACACGATGAAATCATAGTTACATTTCAGTCTGACAATATACTTCTCCAAATCTTTAAGCACAAGGCACAGGATACCGCCCGATCTACGACCGCGTGAAGATAATTTTTTTGCAGGCAAAATGTGTAATGAGAAATCCTGAAAGGCATCTCTAAGATCTATATATTCTACGAAAGTCTCGCAGAGATGAACGAAGGAAAACGACTGTAAATACTGGACGAAGTCTGGGTCATCGAACTTACTTAATATTCCCTCAGTGTTCCATGAAAGTAAACGAAAGTTTTTTGGTAACTCAGCGTCTGGGTTGTTACCTTCATTACAGTGGGTAGATGACTGGGCCGGGCCGTGTCCCTACGTGTCTGCTCCGCTCCTCGCCCTCACGACGGAGCGAGTGAGCGGCCTTGTGTTGACAGGCTGCCTTCGTTGTTCTTTGTGGAGCTTGCCGCCTTTAAAGTAGGCAAAATAGCCCTCCTGTCTGGCCTGGCTGAGCTCCTCGCGTTGTCGGGCAGTAAGATCACTGGCCACCCCGATGCCCCTCTCTCGTAGCTCCCGTCTCCTCTGAAGAATACACATCTTGTCCGATGATCTGACCAGTCGAGCGATCAGTGGCCTCGTTTTGCCTGCTGCAGGCCGCCCCACACGATGTGCTCGCACAATATCCCTTTCCTGCAGTGGCTTGGGGAGCACGTCCTTGACCACTGTTAGCACCTTCTGCACGGACTGTTCGTAGCTCTCGCCCTCTTCTGACTCCTCGACACCGTACAGCAGAATATTGTCCCTTCGATCTCTGATTTCTTGCTGTTCCACACGTTCGGTCAGTTCACCCATCAGAAATTCTAGCCCATCCTGTCTTTCCTCTACCCTGTCTAGCTGCTCAATCTGCCTATCTATCCTTTCTCCAATATTCACCACATTCTTCTCAATTTCAGTCACTTTCTCAGCCAATCCCCTGAAGTCTTCTCTAATTTTTTTCATTTCCCTCTCCAAATTCTCTGAAAGTTTCTTTGCCAAGGATGATTCCAAATCAGACAGCATCACCAGCATTTCTTCTCTCTCAATTGGGCCTGGATTTAAATTTATGTCCCATGCCCTCAACATAATTCCTGTCCTGTCAAAATCATAGCCACTCCACATTGCCTCATTCACACACACAGAAGTAGTGTGCTCACCTTTCATGGCTGAGATCAAGCCCTGCGCGCAGTTCGATGCCGCCATGCCCTGCAGGCAGCAAACTGATCCCACCACAGTACAGAGAACAACCATGCGCGTCAGGAGAAAAACGGTGAATTCCGTTCCAGGGTCGTATCTTGATTCTGGGTTGTATCGTACCCTTTTCTGCGACCGATTTTTTGTCATGGCCCTCGCAATATACCGTCCTATGCGGCTTCTGTACTGCTCTAGGCTCACCCCCATGGCGGCCTCAGTGTGAGTACCGCTCACGATCACACCACCAGCGCGTATCACACAATAAAACTGTCAAAATACGAAATCCACAACCACCAAAAACTGTCAGACAGGTCACTCACTTTAACACTGTGGCCTTATGTGTCCCAGACGACGAAAAACGGCCTGAAAACAACCTCCTGCCAGAACAAGATCCATCGAACGCAAGAGCCACTCGGAACACGTCCGCTCTCAACCGCAGCACATACAGAACTGAGAGAGAGAGAGAGAGAGAGAGAGAGAGAGAGAGAGAGAGAGAGAGAGAGAGAGAGAGAGAGAGAGAGAGAGAGAGAGAGAGATTGAGATTGACCCATCGTGAAAAATGAGTTTTTCAGGAGTATAATAACTCCTTACTGTTCAGGATAAGCTTTAAAACATCGCAGAATCTGTAAACATAGGACTAATTACACACATTATATCCGTCTTATACGGAAATTTACATGTGTACGAATGTGCGTGTTTTTGTGTGTGTGTGTGCGCGCGCGTGTGTATAAACGAGCGAGCGAGCGAGCGAGCGAGAAAGAGAGAGAGAGAGAGAGAGAGTGAGAGAGAGAGAGAGAGAGAGAACGAACGAACGATTTTAATTGTAAGGCCACCGGCCTATCACAACCTAATTAGTTTTACATCTCATTGGTTGTTTTCACAGCCACTTGTCTTCTCTTGAAAGCATAGAACAGATACATAGCCACTGATCTCGTGAGATGGACATCTTCTGTAGCCATTATTTCGACGACACTCACACGGCAATTTCTGTCAAACAAATCGAAAATGTACATCTGTCTAAGGTCCTCATAGGCAGGACAACAGAGCAAAAAATGTAACTCATCTTCGTCCTCTTCACAGCATGTCGGACATAGAAGTGACCTGGCGGTATCATTAATGAAACGATACATATGAATAAATAGCTCACTGATTCCGGCACGAAAACGCACAAATACATCTCTGAAGATTTGTTTGTCAATGGTATACAGATACTGCTCCCTAGAGAGAACGAACTTGAACTGTTTATAGAATGAATATCTTGCGCTACCTCTAAGAGTATCCAGCCAGACCTGTGTGTACTCTGTAATAAGTCGTTCCCTCATTTCGTTCAGGAAGCGCTTCTCATTCTGTACAATTTGCGTTTCCCACAAGTTATCAAAACCGTATCTATTCAACATACTCTTGATTCCTCTTGTCCAGTCATCTTTTCTAGACAGTAACATCATATTGTACACTTTGCGAGGATACCTAGTACAGTCCATGCGTAAAATTTTTAACCAGTATTTTAGAGCTCGTAATTTGGCATTGATGCACAGAGGGTATCTGCCCGTTTCCCCATATGCAATAACGTTGGGAGTCTGTGTTGGCAGATGTAGGAAT
>JAWQFJ010001098.1:52500-67500 GCA_034096865.1 Theodoxus fluviatilis | reverse complement strand
GACAGACAGGTAGACAGGCAGACAAAGGGACTATGTGATACTTTATATTGTCATTTATTTTGAGAAAGTTATCAGATCATCTTTCCAATTGGTCATACAGCCTGTTCTTTGTATTAAAAATGTAAAGCTTGTGCCTACGTTTAAGTGTAGTAATACTTGAAAAGAATCACAAGACCATTAAGACTGTTCTGTATACTGAAATGTATCCCAGCTCTAGAAAACTGAGCGTGACGTTGTGTTTTGACTATTGTGATGTAGGCAACGCAAAGTCTGGCTAACATCAGAAACCTAAGTGCCTATTGTCATGCATACAAGGAAACTACTGCCAATTTCCATATCTGAACAATGAAGATTGTCTTCTGTCTGCCTGTATGCCCACGTGACAGCAGTTATGGTCTAGGTAAGCTGTTGGAAGCGATGTGTCATGAAAGAAATGCCTTGTCCTTATTGTGTCTGCAACCGCGTACTCATCCCATTTTGTGTCTCAGTATAAAAGGCATGTCATGTTTTATTTAGCTTTCAAAATTCCATTGAAATAAAGCGACCGTGACATGTTGCTGAGAATAGAGGAAGAGAGATCATGTCACATAATTTCCTGATGATTCACGCATATTTAAAGGCGTTTTAGTACTTAAGTGTAATTGGTGACGTCATAATTGTGCAAGGAAAACAATGTGTATTGGGCGCTTTCTCCCCATGATGGATGTCAGAACAAAACGAAAGAAAAAAATGCCCAGGCAGAATGTGTCTTCAGCAGGCAGTGATGAAAACAGTATATCAACATTAAAAATCAGACGGACATTTTGCAAAGGCAAGAAAAAAGGATGGTTAAAAATGAAAAGAGATAACTGAGTTGAAATAAAATTAACGTTTGCACATCTTTGAGACCTGCAAAAATCAAATATACTTTATTGAGATGTATGGACACTGGGACCATTTATTCGATAGTCGTATTTTTGTTAGTTTTTGTGCAGTTCAGACAAATCTTCAAGTAATCCATGGTATAGTTACTTGTCACGAGTAGGTATAAGATGATTAAAATTTCAGTTCTGGATCGTTTTCTGTCTAGGGGTGAACTGCACATACCTACTTGAAACCTTCCATTCTCATGCAAACAAGGATGAAATAAGTCTGTAAATGAGAGATGGGAATACAGAAATCACAATTCAAAGTTCTTTAATCATGGGTAAGTCAAATGCTTAAGTGCGAGATCGCTGATACAATCAAATTACGAATTAATTCTAAGCATGAGAATTAAAATAAATCATTCCCCAAAAATATAATCAAACTAAGAGGTCTGCCAGACCGATATGATACTTAACTGAGCTCGACGTATTTTCAGCCAATCAGAGGCTGCTTCACCCGCGCGGGGCACGAGGGTGGCGCACAACTGGAGGGAGAGGGGGGGTTTGGATATCCATTGAGGAATACACTTTCACAACCGATGAAAGGAGATGCCCTGCACTGGAGCGGGCAGGAGGTATTCTTTTCCAAGTAGACGACGAGGGGTCCTGAAACTTGAGCTTGGTCTGGCTGCGGTGGAGAGAGCTCAGGGGATGAACGTAGATGGAGAAACGTAGCTCGGGCCTCGGTGTAGATATTAGCAGACAACACCGCTGCGCCTCTCGTGACAGGCGGCGGGACGGCTTCGAGCGCATGGGGAATGTCGGCGCAATGACGGAGTCAGACTCCGCTCTGTAGCAGGGCTTTTCTCGACCACCGGAGAACTTCGGGGGTCATTTTCTGAGGGCAGGGCGACAGTCCAGCATATTCTCTGCAGGGGGAAAAACTTGCAAAGGAGATTCTTGTAAACTTGTGGCTGAGGTTTTCTTCCTGGCGAGAGCGAGTGTAGAATTCCATTCTGCTCGCTGGCAATACGGCGTAACACGTGGAAAACGGCCGGGTCTAGGCCGAGCGTTGCTCTGGAACTTTGTGTAGCTGAAACTTCATCCCTTTTCACAGCTTTTACAGCGGGCAATCATACGAACAGGGCACCTTTTACCATCATAGTCTGTTCCTGTGAAAAAAAACTCGAACGGGCGCCCCGTAGCTCAATGCAACACGGGTTAAATATGACCGCTAAAACCTTCTCGCTGTTTTCGTCCAATCACATCATCAGGGATGATCTTGAGTCGCGTTTTCCTCCAACTGACCAATCACATGTCCATCTCGCCAGTCATTTCTCATTGATCAGTTAATCGAGCCACATCATTTGTCCGTCTTCTGAAAAGTTCACTGGGGATTGGTTAATGGTTAAACACCAACCGAGATGTGCTTGATTTCAGATTAAACGCTCTGCTAAGTCATTCTCACTTTAGGCAGGAAAACAGGATTCACTATCAAGTCTCCCTTTCAAGTCTCCACACACATAGCACACTTCCTGCAATTAATATCGGTCTGGCAGAAATATCTAGGCTACATATGGTCTGGCAGACGATACCCATCCCACTGCATAAATCAACAACAACCAACGCCTAGGGGGAAATATGCGTTTCGTAACATTACTCTACAGAAAGAAACAAATGAAAATAATAAAGCAATGTTTATTTCGAGCAACAACGTTTAGGATTAAATGTTGTGAAAGACGTAAACACTGGTCGTAGTTTCAAATGAAGCACTTTAGGCAGACTAATGACTTGCGAGTGTCTCACTGCGGCGCAAAAGTCACGATTGCTGCATTTCCCTCTGAGAGATTTGAGGAAGATTACAGGTGTCTCTTTTTATCTGACATCCCAAGAGGTAAAAACAAATATGTTGTGTCACTTCTATTCTTCTCTCGTCCTATTAAAAAAATTTTGTTCCTATTGTACAAGGTCACTATCCCGCAAGTAATTCTTGTCAAGTTCTCTATGTCTATTGTTCCCCTGAGAATGTTATTTTCGGAAAGAATTTATCAGTTCTAAAAACAGCTGACCCTTCAGATGGTATCATTCATTCGACATTTTTATACGAATGCTGTACTTCGAAGTCCATTTCAATAAACAACAACAAAGTTGAAGAATATAGTCATTCATGTCCTGTAGAGGCTGCATGCAGCCTGAGCATGAACGCGATATTACGATCCTCGACATGATGTCGGAAGTGGCAGTCGGCCTTCCTCGAGTTAATCCTCGAAGATTTGTCATATAAGGAACGAGTTGGCTCAAATCAACATAAATGTTTTGTGCCGGAAAGATAGTTTTCACGAAAATATGGAGTTTCATACCTACTTCACTCACACGTAGACACTTGTCTCAAACAACTATGCACTTCACCCTTTCAGTAACTGGGCCACTCAAATGGATATCCGACAACTTCTGAGACAGACCAACAAACTCATGATGTGATGTGGCTGACAAATACTTCGTGAGTGTCACTCACGCACTGCAATATTTTAATCAACAGTAATGGAGGAGAGTTCGCCTTGTGTTTGTATGAAATCACCAAAATCACTGCCACTTATATTTTCAGCAAAAGCGGAATGCAAGTGCTGCAGTGTTTAAAGAGACAGGACGAGTCAGGGTGGGCCTTGCGGCGGTTCCTAACTTGGGGAACTACCGACCCGCAAACCGGGTTCAAAAAGGATCGGCGAACTAGGTTTGCGCGTTGTTGTGGACGGACCCTCGGCTCGCGAACTAGATTCGGAAGGATCGGCGAACCAGGCTTGAAGTTCCCAGAGCGTGTTGTGGGAGCCACCTGGAAACTTCGCTCCGATTGGCTGGCCAGAGAGAGTTCCTACAAGCCCGGAGGCTTGCTGCTTCGTGTAACACTAGTAAACAAGTGTTATCTGCCTTTTTGTTCTCATTCAAAATGATCACTTGTAGAATAACATACACGCAGATGAAAAAAGTATTACTTTTTCACAGCTATGTATACAATACATCAATAATTCATTTAGAATGCGACATTATCTAAATCGAAAAGTGGGTCAAAATAGCTTGGCCAAGTTCGGGCAGCATGGATCGGGCAGCATGGATCGGGCAGCATGGTTCAGGCAGCATGGATCGGGCAGCATGAATCGGGCAGCATGGATCGGGCAGTGACGAATGCATATCGTTACAGTCAGTTAAGACACAAAACATGCATTCGTCCAAATCACCGAACTCCGAACCAGTTCGCAGTCGATCCATTCAGACGCAATGCATGGTTCACAGAGCAAATACGCGAACTAGTGGTTCGTGTAGTTAAATAAGAGGTTTACAGAAGTAGTAGCACGATGGGTTTCAGTCCTTTTTGTGATGGGCACATCGAGAACACATGACAATGCAGTACCGAAGACATCGCAAATTGCCTGACTGGCTCTCTACCTACACCACACTCAGAAGTAAGCAGTTGTCGTTTTCTCCCCCTTTGATGCAGGAGTGGTAGAGTGGCTGCCTACACCACACTCAAGAGTACGCAGTTGTCGTTTTCTCCTCCATTGATACAGGAGTGGTAGAGTGGCTGCCTACACAACACTCAAGAGTAAGCAGTTGTCGTTTTCTCCTCCATTGATACATGAGTGGTAGAGTGGCTGCCTACACCACACTCAAGAGTAAGCAGTTGTCGTTTTCTCCTCCATTGATACAGGAGTGGTAGAGTGGCTGCCTACACCACACTCAAGAGTAAGCAGTTGTCGTTTTCTCCTCCATTGATACAGGAGTGGTAGAGTGGCTGCCTACACCACACTCAGGAGTAAGCACTTGTCGTTTTCTCCTCCATTGATACAGGAGTGGTAAAATTGGCTGCTTACACGACACTCAAGAGTAAGCAGTTGTCGTTTTCTCCTCCATTGATACAGGAGTGGTAGAGTGGCTGCCTACACCACACTCAGGAGTAAGCACTTGTCGTTTTCTCCTCCATTGATACAGGAGTGGTAAAATTGGCTGCTTACACGACACTCAAGAGTAAGCAGTTGTCGTTTTCTCCTCCATTGATACAGGAGTGGTAGAGTGGCTGCCTACACCACACTCAGGAGTAAGCACTTGTCGTTTTCTCCTCCATTGATACAGGAGTGGTAAAATTGGCTGCTTACACGACACTCAAGAGTAAGCAGTTGTCGTTTTCTCCTCCATTGATACAGGAGTGGTAGAGTGGCTGCCTACACCTCACTCAGGAGTAAGCACTTGTCGTTTTCTCCTCCATCGATACAGGAGTGGTAGGGTGGCTGCCTACACCACACTCAGGAGTAAGCACTTGTCGTTTTCTCCTCCATTGATACAGGAGTGGTAGAGAGTCTGCCTACACCACACTGAGGAGTACGCAGTTGTCGTTTTATCCTCCCTTGATACAGGAGTGGTAGGGTGGCTGCTTACACGACACTCAAGAGTAAGCAGTTGTCGTTTTCTCCTCCATTGATACAGGAGTGGTAGAGTGGCTGCCTGCGCCACACTCAGGAGTAAGCAGTTGTCGTTTTCTCCTCCATTGATACAGGAGTGGTAGAGTGGCTGCCTGCGCCACACTCAGGAGTAAGCAGTTGTCGTTTTCTCCTCCATTGATACAGGAGTGGTAGAGTGGCTGCCTGCGCCACACTCAGGAGTAAGCAGTTGTCGTTTTCTCCTCCATTGATACAGGAGTGGTAAAATTGGCTGCTTACACGACACTCAAGAGTAAGCAGTTGTCGTTTTCTCCTCCATTGATACAGGAGTGGTAGAGTGGCTGCTTACACGACACTCAAGAGTAAGCAGTTGTCGTTTTCTCCTCCATTGATACAGGAGTGGTAGAGTGGCTGCCTACACCACACTCAGGAGTAAGCAGTTGTCGTTTTCTCCTCCATTGATACAGGAGTGGTAGAGTGGCTGCTTACACGACACTCAAGAGTAAGCAGTTGTCGTTTTCTCCTCCATTGATACAGGAGTGGTAGAGTGGCTGCCTACACCACACTCAAGAGTAAGCAGTTGTTGTTTTCTCCTCCATTGATACAGGAGTGGTAGAGTGGCTGCCTGCGCCATTGGAAGCTCACCACTTGAAGACGTCGATCTCTCGGGAATCTTGTCAGATCTGTAGCGAGTGAACGGCTTGATGGGCAGGCGATGTAGATTCTCTTTCGTCTTGCATTTTGCCACTTCCTGACGATTACTTACGTGAGCCTGTTTGACACCTGTCCGTGTGTCGATTACTTACGTGAGCCTGTTTGCCACTTCCTGACGATTACTTACGTGAGCCTGTTTGCCACTTCCTGACGATTACTTACGTGAGCCTGTTTGCCACTTCCTGACGATTACTTACGTGAGCCTGTTTGCCACTTCCTGACGATTACTTACGTGAGCCTGTTTGACACCTGTCCGTGTGTGGAGTTGTGTAGCGATTCACTCTTGCTTCTAGCAGCAAACGATCCATAACGTCTTTCTCAATCAAGTCTCATGCTTTGATTTCCTAGTAAATTCAATGTGGAATTTGACTGGATGATCATCTACGGATTTACTGAAAAAGAAAAATAATAAATAAAGACAACGAATCATCCCAACTGACACACTCTATACTATCTATAATCTTAATAGAAAGGAAAGGACTGCAGGGAAAATTAATCTCTTCACCCACCCATTGCCCCCACCCTCCCCCTCATCCCCCTCCCCCTCATCCCCCTCCCCCTCATCCCCCTCCCCCTCATCTCCCTCCCCCTCATCCCCCCTCCCCCCTCCCCCTCAACCCCCCTCCCCCCTCCCCCTCAACCCCCATCATCCCCCTCCCCCTCATCCCCCTCCCCATCATCCCCTCCCCCTCATCTCCCTCCCTCATTTCCCTCCCCTCATCTCCCTCCCCTCATCCCCCCTCATCCCCCTCCCCCCTCCCCCCTCATCCCCCCTCCCCCTCATCTCCCTCCCCCTCATCCCCCTCCCCCTCACCCCCCCTCACCCTCATCCCCCCTCCCCTACATCCCCCCTCCCCCCTCCCCCTCATCCCCCCTCCCCCTCATCCCCCTCCCCCTCATCCCCCTCCCTCATCCCCCCTCCCTCTCATCCTCCTCCCCATCATCCTCCTCCCCCTCATCCCCCTCCCTCATTTTCCTCCCCCTCATCTCCCTCCCCCTCATCCCCCCTCCTCCCTCATCCCCCGCCCCCTCATCCCCCCTCCCCCTCATCCCCCCTCCCCCTCATCCCCCCCCCCTCCCCCCTCCCCCTTTACCCCAGTTGTGTCTATGAAGTATTCAAGTTTCTTCCATTTTCAAAGAATAGTTGTGAAATGAACTGCCTGATTAAATAGCCGTAATATAACAGTCATTCCACACTATAGAAATGTTAGGTCCAATTTGCATTGCAATCAAAAATCCAAGGCCCGACCGACCTTACAATTTACAATCACCGTGAAACGGAACTCTTTTATTTCTACAAGGGATCATAGCGTAAGAAGGAGTTGATCAAAACTGACAGTAACTATATATACTTCTTTTAAATTCAAAGATTCATTTAATGGATCGTATTTGAACAACATCAACAACAACAGCAGCAGCAACAACGACAATAAACCTGATTTATGAGAATTTTCTTGTTAAAGCAGGAAATTTCGTTTTAGATTGCAATCGTCTGACATGTGTCGTACAATATGCCTTGTAACGTGTTGAAATAGGACATGCGTTGCCACTATGCATGTGAAAACGCGTCCCCATAGTAAAATCTAGAGATAAACTTGCAGCGTTATGAGACGGTAAATTCGTTACTTCAGTTCTTTTTCTTCAGCATTTTAGAGTATTTTACAACTACCTGTCTTCCCCTACACCCTCGCCTTACCATCTTTCGCGTACTTCTTATGCACGATAGACATTCGTAACCCTCTTATGACCGTAAAAGTCTCGTGGCTCTAGACAGTTCTCCACAAAATAATAGCAGCGGGGGAAGGAGCAAAAGCCCGGGGGGAGGCGGGGGGGGGGGAGGAGGGGGGGTTTGGTGCGAGACGCCTTGAGCTAAATGTATGACTTCCGCCGGGAAAGAGTGTTCCCCAAAATACGTCCTCTACATACAACTAAACAAGTGGCGGCATGGACGTAATTAATGTTGCACCGGCGGCGACGAGGGACGGGCAGGAAGACAAGGCCAAGGGGACATCACTCGACATCCTGTGACGAGCTGGGACGGCGTCCATTCCCCCAGGTGGCTGTTTGTCAGTTGTCGTGATAGCGCGGACCTTTTTCATTGCCGGGGCCGGATAAAACCCGAGAGACAGAAGAGTCCGTCTCCTGTTGGTGCAGTCCGGTGAGCGTCTGTTGCTCGTCTGAGGGAGGTATTGAGCCCCAGTGTCGTAGACCCGTCTCTCTGAGGCCCAGAGGGCTGGAACTCCCCCTGCACGGGCAGCAGCCACAGGCAGGACTGCCAGAACGGGCCTAAACGAGGTTTTTCGAACTTTCCTTGGAACTTTTTCAAAAGGCCATTTTGTGTTTGCTCTGTCCTTGAAGTTTAGAAGTCAAGATCGTTTCATAAAAGTTTCCTTGGACCTACATTTTCTTCGGTTTTTGTGTTCTCTGGGAGTACAAGCCAAGGGACGTTCAAGGAAAACCCATTCTGCAAAGTGCATTTGTAAAATATTGCAACAAGTGTGAGCTGAAGCAAAGGAGAGAACCTTGCCATCTGCCAGAGAACATTGATTCACCTCACCAAATATGGGACTAGTGCATCTACTGCTGTCCATTGTGGCCATCCCGGCCTGTGGTCTTGCCCTGCTCTTCACACCCAACCAGCCTGTTTCTTTGCCCATGGCTATGCCTCCTCTCCCCAATAAAATGCCGTTGATGTTCCCCAATATGCCCATGCCCCAAAACCCTGGGTTTATGCCGCTCTCAGGGACCTCGGGACTTCTAGGCTCTGCCACGTCATCAGGCAGCCTGAGCTCCACCTTCAATGGCTTGCCTGGTCCCCTGATGTCATTTCCCTCCCTAGGCAACCTTCCGCCCCTCCCTCCCCTGGGCGCCCTACCCCCTCTGGGCACCCCGGGGCTGGGTCTACCCTTGCCTCCCCTGAACGCATCTGCGCTGTCCAAGGCACTCCTCGCACTGAAAGGTAGAGTGGCAATGGTACTGTCTTTCTGTCTTGAAGACAATCATAGGGGTTGTAGTTTTAATATGATGATGGGGATGGTGATGATGATGATGATGATGCTGCTGATGATGATGATGATGATGATGATGATGATGATGATGTTGATGATGTTGATGATGTTGATGACAACGATGATAACGATAAGGATGACGGTTATGAAGACAAGGGCCGTGATGATTAAGCTTGTAGTTATGGCTCTAATAATAGCGACTAAAGTGACGGTGTCGATGGTGGTAGTGATAGCGGAGGAGAAAAAGAAGTAGAAGGAGGACGAGAAGAAGGACGAGCAGGAGGACGAGCAGGAGGACGAGCAGGAGGAGGAGAAGGAGGAGGAGGAGGTGGAGGAGGAGGAGGAGGAGGAGGAGGAGGAGGAGAGGAGGAGGAGGAGGAGGAGGAGGAGGAGGAGAGGAGGAGGAGGAGGGAGGGAGAGGAGGGGAGGGGGGAGGAGGAGGAAAGGAGGAGGAGGAGAGAGGAGGAGGAGGAGGAGGAGGAGGAGAAAGGAGGGGAGGAGGAGGAGGAGGAGGAAGGGACGGGAGGAGGAGGAAGGGACGGGAGGAGGAGGAGGAAGGGACGGGAGGAGGAGGAGGAGGGAGGAGGAGGAGGAGGAGGAGGAGGAGGAGGAGGAGAAGGAGGGGAGGAGGAGGGAAAAGGATGGAGGAGGAGGAGGAAAATGATGGAGGAGGAGGAGGAAAGGATGGAGAAGGAGGAGGAGGAAGGATTATGCGATGCGACGTACGATTAATGAGGAGGGCAGGCATACCGATAACAGCTGGCAGTTCAATGAAACTCCATTACTAATTGGCGACATGGACGAAATTCCCTCATTATGTCCGCTTCCCGTTATCGTCTGTGTGCTTTCATTCTTCTTCTTCTTCTTTCTTCTTATTGTCTTCCACATGTCTATTCTTCTTCTTTCTTCTTCTTCTTTTCTTTTTCTTCATTCTCCTTTCTCCTTCTTCTTCATTCTTTCTTCGTCTCTTCTTCTTCTCTTCTTCTTCTTTTCTTACTCTTTCACTTTGCTTCTTCGTCTCTTCTTCCTTCTTCTCTTCTCTTCTTACTCTTTCTTATTCTCTTTTCTTCTTCTTCTTCTTCTTCTTGTCTTCTTCTTCCTTCTTTTTCCTTCCTTTCTTCTTCTTCTTACTTATTACTTCTCTTCCCAGTTTCAGCTTCTCTCTGATATCTTCTCCCTTTTTTCTCTTCTTCTTCCCCTTTTTCCTCTTTTCGCGTCCCATTTCTTCCATCCTCTTCCCCTTTCTGATTTTCTTTCCTTTCCTTCTTTCCACTTCTTTCTTTATTCTTTCTCTTTCCTTTTTTTCTCTCTCTTCTCTCTTCCTTCTTCTTTTTTTTCTTTTTCTTGCGAGTTTCGCGCCTTTTTCGCTTTGGTTTTCTCCTTCATTTCTTCCCTCCTTTCTGCCCATTCCCCGGCCGTGCCCCCCTTATCTGCGCCCTTCCCTTCCGCCCCCTCTTCCGCCACACTGGGTGTAAACTCGCCCGTATCGCCCACTCGCCTTTTCTGAGGCATGGTTGGAGAAAGGCAAGAATCGCAACCTCAACTGTCTAAAAGTCGAGAAAAAAATGGTAGAAAATTTGAGAACAGTGCAGCAACAAAAATGAAATCAGATGGTGGAATTAAGTAGGAATACTGGGTATTTTAACAGTTAAAACCATTTTTGTTATGAATGTAGATCTTTAACATTTATTCCTCATTTCAGCGAGAAGAATAAATATTAAAAATACAACAACAAAAAAACTCAACCCACAACAACTTAAAAAATGGCATATTCCTATAAATCTTTTGATATTAAATTACTTTTCCTTACGAAAACTAGATAGTTGTGTGCTAATTTTTTCAATTAGTCGCAAAATGGACGCTGCTTCATCTGTTCGATTCTTTTTAAAATTAGTATTAATAAATTGTAATTCGGTTTAAAATAACCCGGAGGATTATACATTCCGTCATGTCCACAGACCAGAACTACTCATCTCTGGAAATTAACCTATTACCAGAGATTATAAGATCCCACCACAGTTTAAGCGATTAACATCTAAGTGTCTCTGAGGACATCTGTATGACTCTTTCTCCAGGCAAACTGACTCTTCCAGTGTTATTGGCAATGCTCTGTTGATTGCACAGTGCAAGATAATAATAATAATAATAATTAATAATAATTTATTATACTTATAAAGCGCCTTTCCCGAGGTTCTAAGCGCGTAACATATATACATACATATACAAAATAAACATACAACTCACAGTCTATACATTTAGTCATCCAGTCATAGTCAAACACATGCATTCAGATGTACACAGTCAGACTGACAATATACTATACAAATATTTACACAAATATCCTCAAAATCTACTTTGCAATTCCTGCAGACTTATCTGCATTCATTAGAGTGAGTCCGTTTCAAGTAGTCGTTTGGATGTCCAAATAAAACATCAATATTATGGCAACTATTTCCCTGCTTTCCGTCCCTGGAAATGTGCTAGCATCCGCACTTTGCCTCCATGATACTGCTCAAGAGGATTTACAATGAGAAGATGCTAAGCTATAGTTGGAGAAACGACCATGAAAATGTGCACTCCTCCACTTGATGAGCTGAGACATGGCCTAGAAGTGATAACTGGAGATACACCAGGTAGAAGATTTAGCAGGCAGAGTAAAATAGACTACAGTTTCTTTCTTTTCTTAAACACGTGAAAGACTCAGTAGCTTCAAAGAAAATGGACGACGTTCCGAATGTGGTGCCTTTTTGACCTCAGGTCCATTGAAAGGTCTGATGCATGATTCGGGATAATTCATTTTAGAGATTCACAAAAGAAATTTCCGAAAACTTTCACCTTGTGCAGAATATGTTTTTAACAAGTTGACTTTTTCATAGACAATCTCTAAAAGTGCAATCTAAACATGATTTGCTAACTAATCGAAGTGGCGATGTCTCCGTAGATTGAAGGTATGAAACACTTAAAAACAGATTTGAGAGGTGCCTTATGTAGGGCAGCATGTTATGATAACTGGACCTGAGGTCTGGCACGAAATATGTGTTTGAATTAAGGTGATCTGCAGATTAAATCAAATGTATTCTGGTTGTAGTGCGGTATAAAACCTTCTGTCTATAATGAATGCAATACAACAAACGGATAAGGCCACATTCGGCAAAAGAAACAATAGAGTACAGAACAGTTTTACTCACAACTGTCACCTTTACCACTAGGCAATGTATAATATAAATGTGGTTTTCGAGCTTTTAATAATAATAATAATAATAATAATAATAATAATAATAATAATAATAATAATAATAATAATAATAATAATAATGTGTGGATTTATATAGCGCCTTATCATGAGTTAAGGCATGCTCAAGGCGCATACATACATAACCATTACAATATGCAATAACAATCAATCACCTCAAAGGTAACTTAATAAACTTAATAACATAGGAGTCAGACATTCACTTCAGACATTCGACAAACCGATGTATAGCGTCACCGCTTAACCATGAAACTGGGGAGAGGGGGAGGAGAGACAGGGGTGGTGGTAGGGGGACTAGGCAAGCTAGTACAAAGAGAACAGTGATGGGAGGAATATGAAGAAACTTAGACAGGATCAGGGAACGATTTCAAGAAGAGGTGAATTTGGAGAGCAGAGCGAAAGGTCGAGAGAGATATAGAGTGACGAACAGAGGCGGGGAGGTCATTCCAGATAGAGGGAGCCTGATAAAAGAAAGAGCGTTCACCACATTTTGTTTTAACTGGAGGGTCCTCCGGGAAGCTGAGGATTCTTGTGTCTGCGGAAGAGCGTAGCTGTCTACCGGTTGTGTAGGTTTAGAGAGATATTGAGGAAGGGATTCAGCGAAGTAATGGTAGCAAAGACAGGCAATCTTGTATTGGACTCTAGCACTAATGGGCAACCAGTGGAGAGAGCGGAAGAGAGGAGTGAGATGATCTGACTTTTTTGACTTACAGATGAGTCGAGCTGCAGCATCTTGCACTCTTTGAAGTTTATCGGTGAGATATGCGGGACAGCCGGCAAGAAGGCCGTTGCAATAATCCAGGCGACTGAGAATGAGAGCACAGACTAGGATAGTAGTAGCTTGAGTAGTGAGAAGGTGTCTGATTGCGCTTATCTGTCTGAGTTGTATGTATGCGGATTTGCAAGTGTTTTGGACAAAGTCGGAAAGAGAAAGATGAGACGACACCAAGGTTTTTGACTGATTGAACAAAGGCGACGTCAGCGTCTCCTACCCTGACAGAATACGGGAGGGATGGAGGCGTCTAATCTCTGAGACTTGACAAGAAGGCATTCGGTTTTGGAATCGTTCAGCTGGAGTTTGTTGTGTGACATCCATTGATCTAAGGTGGTGTCTTTGTAGAGCTGATTGTCATCTGCAAATGCATGCTGATTGATTGAGTGCTGAGCGACTATGTCAAACAAAGGTTGCATGTAAAGAACGAACAAAACTGGACCCAGTACTGAGCCCTGGGGAACACCAAACCGGACAGGAGAAGGAGCTGAGTAATGATTGTTGATGGAGACCGTTTGAAATCTGTCAGTGAGATAAGAGTGAAACCAGGCAAGGGCAGATTGTGAAATTCCAAAAGTGTTTCACAGGCGTGAGAGGAGAGTGTTGTGGTCTATTGTGTCGAAAGCCGCTGACAAGTCTAAGAGGGTGAGAATGCTAAGTTTTCCCTGATCTAAAGAAGAGTAAAGGTCGCCGAGGATTTTGAGTAAGGCAGTTTCTGTGCTGTGGTGGCTACGGTGGCTAGTAGAACTTTTACATGCACTCCAGAGAACTGCAAATTAGACGGGGCCGGTGACTATGAGGTAAGCGTGCGTGGCTTAAACAACAGGAACCCGATGTTAAGGAAGGTTTCATCATTAAGGCAACCATCTCTAAAGTTGCATACTTTTGGTTATGACCATAGTAGCACTAGAGTTTGCATACGTGTACCAGGCTATACAAAATGTCCTTGATGTTAAAAGCTGTATCTTCTGGGGCAGGTCTTATCGCATTATAGCATTGCATGTATTCTCTCTGCAACATAATGGCCAACTTTGCACAATCAACACAGACTGTCTGTATGGATTTAGCACGCGTCTGCTTTAGGGGCAGCCCCGACACCCACGAAGTCCCCCCTGGCCAGGGCTTTGGACTCCATCAAGCAGAAGAAGGAGGCAGAAGCCCTCCAGCACGCCATGGACCACCATAACGCCATTAACGCCGAGCTGCAGGGCTTCATGCTGCAGTACCGGCCCTTCCTCATGCGACTGGGGGATTCCCTGGCCGAGGTCGGTGGCGGCATGCTCACAATGTAAGTAGTAAATGTAAATTATTAAGTAGTAAATTAGTAAGTCGTAAATCTAGTGAGTCTTAAACCTAGTAAGTAGCAAAGTAGTAAGTTGTAAACTAGTAAGTAGTAAATGAGTAAATAGTAAACTAGTAAGTAGTAAATTAGTAAGTAGTAAACTAGTAAGTAGTAAACTAGTAAGTAGTAAACTAGTAAGTAGTAAACTAGTAAGTAGTAAACTAGTAAGTAGTAAACTAGTAAGTAGTAAATAAGTAAGTAGTAAACTAGTAGTAAATGAGTAAGTGGTAAATTAGTAAGTAGTCAACTTGAATTACGGGAGAACACGCCACACATTTTGAGGAGCTGGTCTCCTTGCAAGTTCAGAGAAAGGCAAAGAAAATTAATTTGGAGAAGACTCACCCACTGTCACATCTCATTCAGCCCTTACCATCCGGACGATGCCTGCAATACTACAAGATTAGGACCACCGGAATGAAAAAGTTATTTATCGCCAAAGCAATATCTATTTATTAATCAGGAAGGGCGCGTGATGGAAAGAGAGAAGGATTGGATAGAGAGGGGAATGGGTCGGGGTAGTGCTGTGTGTGTATGCGTGCGTGTGTGTGTGTGTGTGTGTGTGTGTGTGTGTGTGTGTGTGTGTGTGTGTGTGTGTGTGTGTGTGTGTGTGTGTGTGTGTGTGTGTGTTTTGACGTT
>JAWQFJ010001098.1:37500-47500 GCA_034096865.1 Theodoxus fluviatilis | reverse complement strand
CATCCCCATCCCCCACACCATGCCCCCCACCGAAATGCCCCCCACGCTATCGCCTTTGGGGTCAGGGGTCTCACAGTACCAGGATCCTTCTCAAGTCATGCTTCCTTCTATGAATCAGTTCCCAAGCGCCATAATGGACCCCACCAGTCTCTCCTACTACAACCAGCCACTCTACTACTCCATGCCTATGTACCCGCAAAACACTGGCGCCTACAACAACTACTACCAGGTAAGGTGAGGAGGTCTGATGTGGTGTGTACACCTGACCCGCCCTTTACTCCTGTTTCAGTCACTGTCAGCTGTGAAAACATAATGTTGTTCTGTGCTGTCGGTTTTTGTGTTTTTTGGTGTGTTTTTACATCTGGAAAATTGTCTCTTTGGTATGTCTCTTGTTTCTCTAGAGCTCATAAACCGTCCTTGTCTACTCGTTGAGGATTTGTTTTGTTTTTAAATAACCGTTTCCTCTAGTGTGTTTGCATTGTATTTGTGCATGTTTTTTTTCATGCATTTGTCTCTTTGAAACTGTTGTTTTTTAAGCCTGTCTATTGAAATAATTGGAGAGAAATGGCCACGTATGTGTACCAGAGTGATGTCCATTACCATTCTGATTCGCTTTGAAAAACCTCTCTTCTTGCGGCTGCTTGGCAGCCGGCGTCCTGGCCCTACTACATGGGAGGTGCAGATCTGCAGTCCCCCTTTGCTCAGGTGAGATTTGTGGGATGGGGATGAAAGCATACTTCACTTGACACATCCAGCTTAGTGTCTGGATGGACCAGCACTGGAAACGTGGCCATCCTAAGCTCGCTCGTCCTGTTGGCTTCGTACTTGACTGATACAAGCACGTAGCATTTGTGTTTTAGGCTCCATCAGTAGGGGTGAGGACATCTGAGATTAGTAGCATTTTTAGTATATCCTCCGTATGAAGAGGCAGAACGTAGCGTTCACGCATTGACCTCGTAGTCCTGGAGTAAGTGTGTGGTGTAAGTTTTGCGCGACTCCCTCTCGTTTGCTTGAGTTATTGTAGTTAGTTGACGGAGATTTCGCACCGGTTTTGTTGAAAGTAGAGCATTCAGGAAGAAGTATTTTAACAGCCATTCCTGTTTGATTGTATTGTGCGTTGCAACGTTGTAGCATTAGCTTAAACAGTTCTGTAGCATTCTATCTCGTGGAGGCTTCATTAATCACAGAAGCACGTCTCCCATGTTACACGTTTGGATGCAGTCATTGCAAGAAAATACGGCGCTGCTTGTATTTTTCTCAAACTGTAGTACAAAAACAGACATTTTACTACCATGCTGTCACGGAACTGGATATTATGTAATAACATAGCCGTCTCGACTATGGATGCTGTGATTTCATGTGATTGTCAATACTTGAAGGTCATTTTAAAATTGTGTTTCCATATTTGAAAAATCAGTAATATATTATAACTGTTTCAGTAAGTTGCCACAATTTCTGTTTGAAAATACAAATAAAGCTTGCTGATCTCAATATAGTAAAATGAAACTAAAATAGATTGTATAAATTCGTTTAAATCTTCATGATACTAATTTGATCAGATTGCTTCTTGCAAACCTTTGTTGCTATCGTTTTCTCTGAATAAACTTTAGGTTTAACATGTACAGACACGACTGAATTGTTGAATAATGCATAAAACAGGAACAAGGCACCATCATTCAGTCTTGTCTCTTCGGTACACCAAATGAACGCACCATCTGAGATCCTCGCACGGAATTTGTCACAAAGCATTTTATTTTCAGACAACAACGCAAGGGGCTCATCTACACTTGTTTGCATACAGACAAAATTGAGTGTGTTGTGACGCAATGGTAAAACATACGGGAGCACTGCTGCATTCTGTACGTGTCTCCATTGGCCAGTAGGCTGTCCGCTGCAGTGCTCTCTATGAGGAATTTTCGTTTTGGCTTAGAAGAGCATTCCAACTATCCCTCGCATTATCCCTCGTGATTATAAAACAAATCATCATTAGAGGAGTGTGTTTGGAGATAAATGTGCCCTTGTAAGCATGTTCTGGTTCCCTGTCCAAGGTGGCTTGGAGGTAAATGTGCCCTTGTAAGCATGTTCTGGTTCCCTATCCAAGGTGGCTTGGGGGTAAATGTGCCCCCTTGTAATCATGTTCTGGTTCCCTATCCAAGGTGGCTTGGAGGTAAATGTGCCCTTGTAATCATGTTCTGGTTCCCTATCCAAGGTGGCTTGGGGGTAAATGTGCCCCCTTGTAATCATGTTCTGGTTCCCTATCCAAGGTGGCTTGGAGGTAAATGTGCCCTTGTAATCATGTTCTGGTTCCCTGTCCAAGGTGGCTTGGGGGTAAATGTGCCCTTGTAAGCATGTTCTGGTTCCCTGTCCAAGGTGGCTTGGGGGTAAGAACAAAACCGCCGCGTCTCCTTATGCGATTCACAAAGGGCGAATAAGCAGGGAAAGCCAGGCTTGACACGCGCACTCTGTAAGCCCCTGTGGTGATTTTACAGTCTTTGGCCTGAAATAGACTAAAATGCTGATATTCGTAAACTTTATCCATTATATTCATACATTCATTGTTCATTATTTAGTTTATCGTTCATTAATTAATTAATTAATTAATTAAATTAATTTAATTAATTAAATTAAGTAATTCGTTTATTCATTCAGGTTCCCAATTCGCTGGGCTTGGGTCAGACAGACCTGGGCTTGGGGACGACTGGACTGGGAGGAGGTGGGGTGAACATGGGGGTCAGCACGTCCAACGCCACGCCAGACCCTCTGGCGGCTGACGTCACCTTTGGCCCCAGTTCGTCCCTGGACGTCACAGCTAGCGTCCTATCAGAAGCCACGACGGCAGCTACGACGGAGCTGTCCACTGCTGCCGTGTAAGCCCCGTCTGAAGAACCAGGACCTGGGTAACCATCTGGAGGTGAGAGAGGGAAGGTGGATTTCTGGTTGCTGAATGTCGGGATTTTATCGGAATAGGATGAATGAGTGAGTGAATGGGTGGATGGAAGGATGGATGGATGGATGGATGGATAGATGGATGGATGGATGGATAATTGAATTGATGGATGGATGGATAGATGGATGGATGGATGGATGGATGGATGGATGGATGGATGGATGGATGGATGGATGGATGGATGGATGGATGGATGGATGGATGGATGGATGGATGGATGGATGGATAGATGGATGGATGGATGATGGACGGACGGACGGACGGGTGGATGGATGGATGGATGGATGGATGGAAGGATGGATGGATGGATGATGAACGGACGGACGGACGGATGGGTGGATGGATGGATGGATGGATGAATGGATGGATGGATAAATTCACCAATGGAAATGAAAACGGATTATTGCTTGTTTGAGTTAATAGATAGATTAAGTAAATACTGAAATGAATGATAACATTATAAATGTAGACCAGTTGTGGATAAACGTACACCCACTGATGTATACTTTTGTTGGGTTGACTACCAGAAGTTGAAACGTATTAAGGATAATGTATAAAATACAGACTCTAGACTAACAATGAGGTAAAGAATGGACGAGTGAATGAATGGATTGATGGACGGATTGATGGATAGATGGATGGATGGATGGATGGATGGATGGATGGATGGATGGATGGATGGATGGATGGATGGTTGGTTGGATGGATGGATGGATGGGTGGATGGATGGATGGATGTGTTGTGAAGGTTCTAGATCGTACAAGAAGATCGTAGCGCAGTCGGTTTGTTTATATTGGTCAGTCCGCTTAGGGCATTGCCCTGGAACGAGGTCGAGTCAGGCTGAATTTGTCTTGTTATGTCACGTGACGTCAGTCGATTTCCAGCTCGAGCGTGAGCGAAAACTCAACTAGCTTCAAGAAAGATCTGGAACCTGTGTTTAGGTATATAAAGCGCGACAAAGCGAGAGAGACAGACTCAGACACGACAGAGTTAAGGTGAGAGCTTAACTAGCGGATAAACGAGTCCTCCTTTGTATGGTGTGAGTCCTCTGCGGCACTGCGCGCAAAGTGAAGTTGTTACGACGATTACAATTTTCACTGCTGTGTAGCGATCAGTGCGTGAATAAAGTTTATCGAAAACAACCACCAGCGTTTGTACATTTGACTTCCCGGTGCAAGCTAGGAGAACCCCCGCACAACAGGATATTGCAAGAGAAGAGCGCAACAGATGCATGGATGGATGGATGCATGGATGGATGGATGGATGGATGGATGCATGGTTGGATGAATGCATGGATGGATGGATGGATGGATGGATGGGTGGATGGATGGATGGATGGATGGTTGGATGGATAGATAGATGGATGGATGCCTGAACGAAGATAGTGAAAGGAAGCAGAGTGGGAGGAGAAGGGAGAGGCGGAGGGGGGAATGGAGGAGGAGCAGGAGTATGACGAGAAGCAGAAGCAGTAGGAGGAGCAGAAGCAGGAATACAAACAGGACTAGCATCAGGAGCAGGACAAAGAGAAGCAGGAGAGGGAGGAGAAGGAGAAAAAAGCAGGAGGAAGAGCAGGAGCAGGAGGAGGAGGATCTGTAGAATAAGCAAGAAGGAAGGTAGAAACATTGGCTCCTTTGTTAAACAGAAACAAATTTCCCACAAGCCGATGAGTTTTTCATGAATCATTCCCGAAGCAAAGCACATATAAATGTCTAAGTCAGGATTCAGCATCAGGAGGCGACACAGTGAGATATTATTCTGTTTTGCGTAGCTTCTATTTTCCACCACAGTCAAACACGTCACCCATGATTTATTTACAGTGCCTACAGAATGTCACAGAGGCGGAGCTGCCTGTTTTTTTCCATCACCGGTCGTGTCCCGCTCATCAAGACCTGACAGCAAGAAGCTGCCGGTGGCTTGCGTCCTTGTCCCCAAGGAGTTCCTTGGCAAGCTCTTGCTGACAGTTTTGGAACATGTGGACGCACCATCTATGTCGTGGAAGTTGACCAGTTTCCTGAGGAAAGAAACCCTGTTTCCTTCAAATGAGAGCCGAGAGCTCGCAATTCCATCAGGAGCACTGATCCACTAAATTACTACCTTGTACATTCTTGACTTTAATTATTTTAGGTGCATGAGAATTACGCTTTGAAATAGAGACGCATCGTGCCTTGTTGGCCTCTCTTTGAGAGATCGCTCACATTTCGTCGAGAAAAGAATGTAAATTTCGACAGACAGTTGTTTCCATTGAGAGTATTAGATGTGTTCATTTCTTCACTATTTTCCTCCTTCATTTTGTTTCCTCTCATTCCTTGGGAACGCTCCCGATATATATTTTCTGGTGGCATTTTCTAACATTTCTTCATAAACGACAATATTTATTTAGTAGAGTAAGAATCTGCATGTGGTTAACTCACAGTACACTCACAATGCGCTGGGACTATCTTGCAGTTGTGTGTAACTCTCAAGGAAGTGTCATTGAACCTCATTCACGTCTTTGAATAAATACGGAAACAAAGCACTTCCTTGTTCTGCTTGCTTAATACGTGGTCTCCAATACTTACAATCGATCAGTCACATTTAACAACTTCAGCAACTCAACAGGGTAATCTTAAATAGGGTACACTACTATGCGAATTTCGTCAGAGGTCAGTCGCTGACAGTTTAAAATGAGGAAGGGTGTTCAGCTGGGATAAAATGGGAATAAAACTTCAGCTCTTCTGTTAGAAGTGTGAATCAGAGTAATGCAATGTACAGATTGACAACTCTCTCTCTCTATCTCTCTCTATCTCTCTCTCTCCCTCCCTCTCTCTCTCTCTCTCTCTCTCTCTCTCTCTCTTTCTCTCTCCCTCCCTCTCTCTCTCACCCCTGCTCTCCCTTTAGACTTACCTTTAAATCTTTTTTTCTCTTTGTTTCGGTCTGACCAAGTCTTTATGCTTTTTATGTCTTCAGTTATGTCCTTCACTCGCCTTCTTTCATTGTGTCCTTCACCTTGTCCATGTCTTTTCTTGCTCTTTGTTCACATGCAGTGTGCTTGGTAAAATGTAACAGCGCATGTGCCTAGAAATCCTATCACACGCTCACAGTGTGTTTTCGTATCTCCAGAATCTTAATGCCTTGACAAAAGAAAACGTTGGTGGAAAGAAGATGATTAAACAGCAGGAAGATGTAAAAAAAGAAGTGTTTTTCATTATATTGATAATACAAGGTGCTGTAGTCAGCGTGATATTTTCGTGTAACATGCCTGAAACCACCATCACCACAATGACAGCAGCTTTCAGCTAAATTGTTTGTGCTGATAAGCGGTAGCATTCTGTCTCTGCCACGATATGCTATTTTTGAATGCCTGCGACCTCAACGTCCTTTAATGTCTCGAGGAGTTAAAAGGGTACATAAAGCATTCAGCTCTGAGATGGATTCATGCAATTTACATCCACTTTGTTTTGTGTGACTAAGACTGGAGGAGCTGAAATAGCACAAGACATGCAGCCATATTCATGCAATAAATTTGCATTCAGGAAAACGTGCGTAGCTGATTAACTTGCATTATCTTGGTCCTGGCATTTTGTCATTCGTGCCGTCAACAGGAAGCAAAGAAGACGAGGCGGTTTCGGGGTTGTCGATGTTGCTAACCCTACTCGTGTGCTATCCACGTGCATGCATGTGTCTCGGCTGTCTCCATTACGAGACGTGTAGATTGTCACTATTGATGCGTTAACTTAAGCATACGTGTAAAAAGCACAACTTTTGTGTGTTCATCCCTTGTCCGATCTCCTCTGTGGTATAAGATGAATACTTTAGTTTCAGCAGAAGGAAGGGACCGGTACACACTCTCTCTCTCTCTCTCTCTCTCTCTCTCTCTCTCTCTCTCTCTCTCTCTCTCTCTCTCTCTCTCTCTCTCTCTCTCTCTCTCTCTCTGCAGTACAATGCTGACTTTTTTAACATGCAGTTACTCAAGGCTCTCGGACGTACAGGTTATTCTATGACAAAGGTTTCAAGAACCCGACGTTGTCCGTGACAATAAATACTCAGAATCCTTGTATATTAGCCAACTGATGACAACTATTGGTACATAATATAATCACACACGCACACACACACACACACACACACACACACACACACACACACACACACACACACACACACACACACTCGTCACAATATATATTATTTTCGTAGTTTTCTAACTACTTTCTATTGCCAAACAGGATCGCTGGACCAGTTTTCCGGATCGTATAGCATTATATGTGGGCAATCCCAAGTCAAACGTACTCTTGCATAACATTTTAGTAAGAACTGTTGCTTGCGAGAGTGTCTTAGCGTGACAAATTCCTCAACAATGTTGTCTTCTTAAGCAGGTTCCCAGTTTGCTGCAAGTGTCTAACGATAGGAATATTTTTCGAATATGTCTGTCCTCTTGGCCTCTGGTGAGTCAACCTCAGAACGCTTGAATGAAACTGTTCTGTCTTCTATTGCCTAAAATGGCAACAACTGTCAAACTGCTTTGTCCTGAAGTGAGGGTAAAGCATTCGCACATTCAGCCCCTCAACACACACACACACACACACACACACACACACACACACACACACACACACACACACACACACACACACACACACACACACACACACACACACACACACACAACCACAATTGTAGCTTCCACTGCATCGTGCTTATTTACATTTTCTTTTACATGTTCGCCAGCTGACTGTATGTCTTGCTGAAGCCACTTAACGCGGCCTAACGGAAATGTGTGCTGACTCAAAAGAAATCCCTCCTTTCAGAGAGAAAGTTGTTGCATCTCTCCAGGAAGCGTCCAAAACTCAACACATGATTGATAAGTCTGAATTCATAGGTCTGTGCAGCAGCTTTTGCTCCAAACAACTGCCGGAAAATTGAGTATTTGTGGAAACCTCGAGCCGTAGGAAAACATGATGCACGGAAAATCCAGTGTCGACTTGACTAGCCTCGTCTTCAGAGTTCATCGTGTACAGCAACTCAGATAATTTCATTGCGACTGATTCTAACGAAACAACAAGCATAGTTTGAAAGTGATAGTCTCATTTTCCTTGTTGTTTGTGCTTTGTCTTTTCACGAATAAAAGTACTAAAAAGGGGGCACAGAAAAATAAAGAAGCATGAGATGAGGTATGTTGAACGAAACTGATAGACACATATAACATAACATTTATCAAAGCAACTGTGTGTTTTTTACGATACAGAAAAATCTTAATCTTCTACAAATAAACATGTCCAACATATAGTGTTGAAAAAAGTATATGTCTTCACCTGTCGGGTATGGAAATGAAAAAAATCATTTGTTGAGCAAGTTTAGTTCTGACACCATAATCATTCATAACGTTACAAATAAGGTGAACATGAATATATTTATCTCATAATTTATTGACCACGAGTACTTTCTAATAGTTTACATACAATTTCAACGTGCAAAACCTGCACATGCCTTATCGGTATAGCGTTACAATGAAAGAACACCACTTTCAATGCCACCTACATTCTGCATGGATATAGCTCAGAAGATAAACACATGTATCTAACAGGCACTTTGACTTCTTCACACCTCTTGCTCACAGTAATAAATATGGACAAATGTAAGCCTCGAGGCCCTCACTCGTTGGTGTGGCACGCAGTGTCTGTCCACAAATGGCCACGCACAAAAGTATCTAGAGACCAGTAAGGCCACGGGAGTTCACTTGGCACTTGCTCTCCATATGAGGTATAGTGCTTTTTGCACCGTGTTCTCCACATCACAACCTAGCACGCGAAAGTTTCCATTCAGAAGTACTAAGCTTTGATGACTTTGGTCATTACGAACCAACTGAATCGACTTTACACATCTTTTCGCAGTATTCCCTTTACATTTTCGATTGACTCACTAGCTGAACCGCCGTGGAAATGCACAATGCAAAGAGCAGGACCCATAGACAGTGCCACACTGTCATCTGCCTTCCATGAAACGCTGAAATGGTCAAACTTAAATGCTACAATGAAAAAATTGATTTGTGGTTTCGAATGAATATGCATCAGATTTTTCAATGTAAATGATTTTTTTTTAATAACAGGAGGATAAGATATCCTATGGAAAGAACCCGTAGCATTCATCCATTGGCCCTAGAATTGATTAAAATTCGTGTTCTGCTTTAACAAGCACTTCTCATTTGACAAGAATGAGATACATTGCTGTCCCGTGTGCTAATGCACGCACATACTGACATAGATATATTAAGTTTTGCAATAACAATATATACGTTGATTTATTGAGCTAAAGTCGACATTCCTTCCACTCCATTGAAAAACTTCACTCAAAGAAACTTTGAATGCAAGTCATATTCGTTGCAAGAAACAAAGTGTCATTTATGATGTTCAGCTCCTGCATACACATGAACAAGACACTCAGTATGCAACATAACGACATGAATGATTCTTAGATTATGATGAATGAATCGTTGAAGACAAGCAAAACGTTTATTTGGAGCTAAAACGCCAGCACCACAGAATGATACATACTTTATGTTGGTGAAGATTTTAACTAACTTCCTGACGACGTTCATCAAGAATTAGTTACGTACATGTGCAGGCATTAGAACATTGCGTCACTGTAAATCTCGACTGGTAGCATAGAAAATAAATCCCTTATTTAGCAAAGTATCTGCATAATGTAAATGCTCATTCAAACATTTGAAATAGTTTATATTTATGTTGACATATTTAGTTTACACATTACATATTGTGATACGTTGTTGCAATCTTTGCAGTATGATATAACATAATTTACAGGAGACAAGAATCATAGCATTTACACCTTGCAAAAACTGATGTCTACTTCTGGTCACTCCAATAGAGCAGTAAGTCAAAGACTGAAGACTCCCCATCACACATTGCACCGAATATCACTATACTCTACTGGGATATCTGTCAGAAGGTCTATCAGTTTTAAAATCAGTGACAGAACATCCCACAGCAAAGGCATCACTTCCATATATTCAATGCGTTAACATATGGGTCATATGCTGACTTTCCGTGAATTACA
>JAWQFJ010001098.1:15000-20000 GCA_034096865.1 Theodoxus fluviatilis | reverse complement strand
AAATTGTTTGGGAAAGCATGCTGGTAAAAAGGCTTACAAGTACATTTGAAAGGAAAGTTTACAAGAGGTGGCGGTTGATTGTACCGCTTAAACGAAAGTATAGATATTCACGTTTTGATTCCTCCGTTTGGTTGCAAAATTCACACTGCACATTGTCTAATCGGTTGCTGGTTAGAATGAAAATAAGAGAATAAGAACAAGTCAAGTTACCTTTTCCCTACTTATTTGTCTCGTACGAATCGCATAGGAGACACGCGGTTTGTATATTCTTACCCTTAACCCACAGGGGATGCTCATAAGAAAATACAGAGAGAACCCCCTCCCCCCCAGGTTGTGTCAGACTCTTTCTCCTTTGCAACGATGCAAGCCTGTGTTCCTGAGAGCTCGGTTGTTGGTTGCTTTTAGTTGTTGCAAGACATTCAGTGCCCTTGTGGGTGTGAGGGTCAGTCTTCCTTTTCTTCGTCCTTAGCTTTGATGATTCATTTATTCCTTCCTGTAATGAGAGGCAGAGTGCAGAGGTAGATAGTTCACCCGCCTCTGCTGTTTTCTGCAGTTGGCTGCGAGAAGCCCTGGAAACAAGTAGACAAGGATGGATATCGAAGCTTGACTTGGGGCAGGGTTGCCTGTGCACGACTCCAGACGGCTGAAAGCCTGCCTTTCTACCTCTGTTCATTTTCCCTTCTCGTTAAAAGACGCAAAGAAAAGAAAAGAGTTTCTTGCACCGACAATTTACATGACACAAGAGTTCAGAATTATATTCTATTTTAAGAATAAAAAGGTTGCTTATCTGTATCTTCACGTGTTCATCATGCTGTGTAAAGAATTGCAGTCTCTGGTTCATGCAACATGGCACATTTTCATAAAGGGGCTGAGACCTGGTTCTTCCATGCAAGTTGATGGGCTGGTTTGGTGCCAACACTAATGGGTGCTGTCAGAAGCAAGCAGGAGCCAGGAGAAGAGATGCCCCATGTGTTCAGTGCTTGACGTACTGCAATCTACAGCAGTGGCTTTGCCACAGCTTCTCCAAGCATCGCAGCTACTGAGGAGTTCCTACCCGGCAGCCATGACAGCGTGATCTTCAGCGGTAACTCTGTCACATGCCTCGCCCATCTCCTGCTTCGACAACTTCCTGTTTTCTCTCAGACCCTCGAGTCAGCTCAATGTGCTTGCTCCCTCCGTGTGTATCTGTCTGTTTGTATGTCTGTCTGTCTGTCTACCTGAATGTGTTTGTCCACATGACGTTGTGTGTGTGTGTGTGTGTGTGTGTGTGTGTGTGCGCGTATGTGTGAGTGTGTGTGTGTGAGTGTGTGTGTGTGCGTGCGTGTGTGTGTGCGCGTATGTGTATGTATGAATCTCTCTCTCTCTTTCTCTCTCTCTCTCTCTCTCTCTCTCTCACACACACACACACACACATATACACAAACACACACATGCACGCACGCACACTCGCACACACAGAGAGAGAGATAGAGATAGATAGATAGATAGATAGATAGATAGATAGATAGATAGATAGATAGATAGATAGATAGATAGATAGATAGATAGATAGATAGATAGATAGATAGATAGATAGATAGATAGATAGATAGATAGATAGATAGATAGATAGATAGATAGATAGATAGATAGATAGATAGATAGATAGATAGATAGATAGATAGATAGATAGATAGATAGATAGATAGATAGATAGATAGATAGATAGATAGATAGATAGATAGATAGATAGATAGATAGATAGATAGATAGATAGATAGATAGATAGATAGATAGATAGATAGATAGATAGATAGATAGATAGATAGATAGATAGATAGATAGATAGATAGATAGATAGATAGATAGATAGATAGATAGATAGATAGATAGATAGATAGATAGATAGATAGATAGATAGATAGATAGATAGATAGATAGATAGATAGATAGATAGATAGATAGATAGATAGATAGATAGATAGATAGATAGATAGATAGATAGATAGATAGATAGATAGATAGATAGATAGATAGATAGATAGATAGATAGATAGATAGATAGATAGATAGATAGATAGATAGATAGATAGATAGATAGATAGATAGATAGATAGATAGATAGATAGATAGATAGATAGATAGATAGATAGATAGATAGATAGATAGATAGATAGATAGATAGATAGATAGATAGATAGATAGATAGATAGATAGATAGATAGATAGATAGATAGATAGATAGATAGATAGATAGATAGATAGATAGATAGATAGATAGATAGATAGATAGATAGATAGATAGATAGATAGATAGATAGATAGAGAGAGAGAGAGAGAGAGAGTACTTTCCTTTGTTCATGATAAAATTCAGTAGCTCTTCTTTGCGGCTTGTAAATTAAATGTCGAGTGGTTGGACACGTAAGCAGGTGTGGATTGATAACAACACAATTTCGTTTTCTGTAATGCACCAAGGTAAAAATACTGATTTATACACAAGCAAGAAATCGACAAAATTATCCCGTTTCATGTGCTACATAAACACTTTTTCAGATAAATGGAGTGTGCTTCTTTGAAAAAAAGAAGTCACCTTTAAAGTACTGACGCTGATGAAGAATTGTAGATAAAAACCAATGTTTAAATAACACCCTGGAATATGCATTAATACATTTCAGTTACGTTATTGATATTTGGACAGTCTAGACAAGCTAGGAGAGTTTTAAACAACGCTCATGTCACACCCACATCATATGCTTTATACATGTAGTATTTCACTCCTATGCCAAACATTCAGCAACTCTAGAAATCTGTATTTAGTCTTTTCAGCAACCACATGCTCAGAATGAGGACATTAACCAGTACATGTATCACCCACTCCACCGCTGAGCATCTCCGCAGTTTCACTTCCTTTCATGTACGTCTCATCACAGTTCTCTGTCCGCGGGACTATTCAACTCACGCCCAACACCAGTTTAACGAGCAATTTAGCGTTTTCTGTGGAAGACAGCGATTAGGCTCTGTCAGAGGGGATTCGTTGCGCATCAGCTTCATTCCTGAGTGACCTAGGTGTCTCTGTTGATGTCTTCAACAGGGACAGCGAAGAAGCTCTAAAATTAACTGCTTTGCTGACAGCCGCGCTGTTTGCTTTTCTGTGAATACCTGATTTTATCTTGACGTGGATTTCGGATGTTCTGTCCCTTACGCTAATTCCATTCCTTTTTTAAGGGGGAGACACAATGCATTTCCTGCTGAAACCCATGTAGTGTCTTGGCCTCAGATTAAAGTTGAAATGATTCAAAGAGAGTCTAGAATAAACCCAAGTATGCTTTCAAATGTATCTTTTCCCTAACTGTCATCATCCTTATGATATTGTTTTGTGAAGGAGTCTTCCTCAGAAGACCCAGTTAAGCACACCCACGCTTTAAAGAAAAAGTGTTACTTTTATTTCAGGGTAAAACAGCGACGAAAATAAGTTCATACTCCACGCCTTGTTTGAAATACGTTGTTTTCTTTCTTTTAACAGAAAAGTGAATCTTAGCGTTTGAATCCGAATATAAAAAACTCGCTTTCGGCGCGGAAAGAGAGGAGATGGTCGCATGGTTTGATTGTGTGACGTAGTACATTATTATGTGACGTAGTACATTATTATGTGACGTAGTACATTATTATGTGACGTAGTACAGTATTATGTGACGTAGTACATTCAATGTGGAACACAGTGCACAAGTGTCTTGGAGTCAGTTGAGCAGAAAGCGATACAGTACTTATTTTGCAGTGTTCGGTATTTTCACGTATGCTGTTGTGTTAATGAAAATAAAATCGAATATTCTATTTGAAACATCCCTAATTTAGCACGTTTCCTTAAAAAATATGTATGCCTCCAGTCACCACTCTTTTTAAAAAATGATCATGAACTCTATAGAGTACAGGTGTACCTCACATCACCTTTACTATATCTAATGAATATATTGAGAAACCTAATGTCACCATATTTGATCTTCGAAGCTACAAGCCCAAGTTATAGAAGTAGCAAACTAATCTGAAGTTTGCGATACAGTTGTAGTTTTTTATGTTTGTAGTCGAGGCATGTGCTACCTCCTCTGCCAGGAGCGAAAGGCCACAGTGTCGGGAAGATGCGTACAGGAGCGGAAAGTACAAGGGCTCTGTGCTGAAGTGGGGCCTCAAACCTGCGTGACTATGATTCATCTGATGAGATGGGGCATCCAACGGGAGCCGTTTCATGCAAATCTCATAAGACATCTTCTGAAATGTGTGGATTTCTGAGAGCTTGCTGCGCGTTGGTGTCAGTGAAAGACGGTTCATCACAGATGCAACCATATCCCCCCCCCTACCACCACCACCACCACCAATAAGCAGATAAATTTCGAGGCCATTTCTCAGGTAAGGAAAACAACAATGAAATACACATGTCGCGATCGTACGGAACATGTGGTAGAACACGGACAAGATACACATTTAAAGTACTCCTCATGTGCCAACGATAAGATACGGAAGCTGGCCACGGAAAATCACACACTTGCCAGCATGGTGATGGCTGATGCTACGCTCCACGCTGTGGCTGCAGTCAATGACCCAGTTTGATAATCAAGTCTCTTGAAAAGAAATCCACCCAAACTACGCATGAAACCATCTCGCTATCTAGACCGAGAAATAAAACCATTAACAAGAAACTCTACACGACAACTCACGTCCTTACCTTTACAATCATTGTCAGCCATGCTCACAGACAGAGTCTACCTTGCCAGCCAAGCAGGCGCTGAAGCAGACTCGAGATGCGAGAATCCTGAGTGAATGAGGATGCTAGGGGGATTGGCGAGTGATGAGTCTGTCTGGTGCTGCACCCCACAGGCTCTTAGTAGGAGTGTACTCAGCTCCTACTTCAGAGATGGGTTTTTGTTTCGAGACTCAGAGGAGGTCTTTAGATTTACTCAAATCCTATGAATTCTGCTCATCTTGAGATAATTAGGCCGACGGCAGTGGCACACCAAAAATAACGTGAA
>JAWQFJ010001098.1:0-10000 GCA_034096865.1 Theodoxus fluviatilis | reverse complement strand
ACTTTTCTTGAATGTAAATTTTATTGAGACGATTTGATTCGTGAGCGGTCGAGATAAAAAAAAATGTCGAGTCTGCAGTGCCAAGTATGCCAGCTGGATCCTCGCCAGACTTGAAGAAGTAGTTTTAAATTAGGAAAAGTTTTCAACCGAGTGTTTTACAAATTGTTTACTTTCTGTGCTCTGACCGAGTCTCTTTCTGCAGCATCGACCTTGACGTCCGTCCATCTTCCAATGTGTCTGTATTGGCCTTGACGTCCGTCCATCTTCCAATGTGTCTGTATTGGCCTTGACGTCCGTCCATCTTCCAATGTGTCTGTATTGGCCTTGACGTCCGTCCATCTTCCAATGTGTCTGTATTGGCCTTGACGTCCGTCCATCTTCCAATGTGTCTGTATTGGCCTTGACGTCCGTCCATCTTCCAATGTGTCTGTATTGGCCTTGACGTCCGTCCATCTTCCAATGTGTCTGTATTGGCCACAAAAGCGTATGTTATTCCTTGGAAATCTATATCTCTTTCTCTCTTTTCTTTTTCTCCATCTCTCTCCATCTCTCTCTATCTTCTTTCTCTCTCTCTCTCTCTCTCTCTCTTCTCTCTATCTTATCTCTCTCTCTCTCTCTCTCTCTCTCTCTCTCTCTCCAGGAACTCACAAAGAATCACACAGCAGCCAGGTTCTGCATGTACAGTGAAGACGGCTATGGCTGTGCCAGACGGCTTTTTCTACCTCTCGCTTTCCTCTCGTTTCCCCATACCTCTCCCCCTGCCATTGCCCTTTCCCCACCTTCCCCCACACCACCCATCCACCACCCCTTATCCCAACCGTCTTAGTACCCCGGTCTCCCCCCCCCCCTCCTTCTTCCTCTTACCCCCCCCCCCCACCCCGTCGCCCCTTCAGCATCCTCATCACTTACCTGCCTCCAGGCCATAGCGAAGTCGTGGAGAGGGAGGGAGAAAGCAGACAGCCTCTGGAGATTCCAGCCAGGAGAGATGGTGGGACTGCAGAGGTCTTCTGTCTCGTCCCGTGGCCATCTTGCCCCTCCACAGGAGGTAGGGGAGTAGGTGAAGTGTGTGGGTGGGTGCGGTGGGGCTTGCAGAAGGGGGGGGGGGGAGGCTGAGGTAGAGAGGATATGGAGGGTCAGGTAGTTGGGAGGGGAGGGTGGGGATGGAATGGGATTGGGATCTTAGGAATGGAGAAGTGTGTGAATATGTTTATGTGTACGCATGGGGTGGTGGTTGTGTGGTGGTTGTGTGTGGTGTTGTGTGTAAAGTAATGCCGAGTTAAGAGACGGGGTGATATAATGGGGTTTATAGATTAGAGAGTTTGGTGGCAACCACGCCTGATTAGGGAATGGCGAGAAGAAGCTTGCCCTGTCTTAGCTGGGTGGCTACTCAAGTATTCAGTTGCAAGCATGGGGTTTGGAGTGCTTTTGCCGTGACAGAAGGTAACTGGTTATACGTACCTACATGGTACGAAGTTATGCGATACCTGGCTAAGGCTACATAAGTACGATAGGGAAAAAGGGACGTTTAATATAACAACGGTTAACGTAATTGGAACAGAAGAAGAATGAGGAACTATCGATGGGGGAGGAAAAAATTCCGTCCCCCAAGGGTGGGACAATGAAAGTTCAGACACCTGCGTGTTTGAAGGTTTTGACAAGGAGAGGAAAAAAGGATGTGTTTTTAGGTAAGGGAAGTTTTTAAAAAAAATTGAGGCGGGCGAAGGCCGGCCGGGAAAGAAGATGGTAGGCCGGGCTGCGGGCGGGACGGAGATAAAGAGGAGATGAGAGAGGAGAAGAGAATAAGTGTTAGAAGAGGAAGAGCAATTGTAATCTGCTCCTTCTACAAAGAACCTAAGAACAACAACACCAAAATCTTGCTGTCCCTTGGTAGGAATAGAAAATACAGAGGCTGTATACATTGCTCTCCATCTCCCTCGACGAGCGAGGCGGTGGGATCCCTGTGACTTCATCGGATCCAGAGTCCCGGCTGAGGGAAAAAAAAAAAAAAAAAAAAACTTCTTCTTCGCTCCTCGGGGGACCTCCGGGTCCATCTGGTGCGATTTCCTGTCCTTTACTTTCCGCCTCGCCTCAATCCTTAATACGTCCCCTCCTTAACATCCTTTTCTCTCTTTTTTTTTCAACCACTCGAAAGCGTTTTGTTTTTTATCCGCAACTCAGTTTTTCCCTACCCTGGAACGATAATTTCTCCCATCCTCAGCAAAGTTCCATTCTCTGTCCATTTAACGTTACCTGACCTATATTACGTTAACCTTTTTCATTACGTATCACCATTTATAACGTTTACCTACTCATTAGGTTTTTACCTTAAAACATTAACCTACTGGGTCCCCCCGCAAGGCCAAACTCACCCATCTGCAAAGACTGATCTGAAATTACCCAGCTTTTTCTTTCTCGCTTTCTATCTGTGCACTCTCCCTAACCCCATATAAAATCCCTCCTTAATTTGCAACTATTACACCCACACAACGCACCATTACAACTACAACGCCATTGGGCTCTAACCATAAACCATATTCACACGGTACCACTTCTACCATTTCTCGACTAAAATCCCCAAAGTCCCTAGATATTTCACTTTTTTCCCCTACCCTCTCCCCCCTCCCTCACCTGAACCTATAACCTGATAGCCCTGCCCCCTTACCTCCCATATCCCCTCCTCTAACCCGCTCGAGCTCGCACCCACCCCCCCCCCCCGCCCCCTGCCATGGGTCCAAGTGCCCCCCACCCCGCACCGCACCTTTGGCACAACTACAAACTTCACCTCACCTCCCCATAGCGGAACCCCTACCTGTTTGGAGGGCAAGGCATTGGTCCACACGGACGATACAGAATGAAAACCTTCGCTTCAATTCCCTCGACGCGAATCGCTTCTTCCCTGTGAGACTCCTTGTACATGGGGAAATCTCCGAAGGCTGGGTCCCCTCCCTGTCCCCCCCCCCTTGATTGTCCCCATTGTTGCCTTGAGTTTCCCTTCCTTTTCCTCTGTCCTTGCTTTTCCCTATGTCCCTTTTTTTTCTTTTTTTCGCCCCTCCCTTTCGCCCCTCACGACGCCTAATAAGTTTAGCGTGGGGCGTGGGGGGGGGGGGACTTCCGCTTAATTGTTGCTCGGGTAGTTAGGGTATTGTTCGTACAACGCATGGAGTTGTACTATGGTGTGTGTGAAATGAAGTAAGGCCCCCTGAAGGGGTGCAGTGGGGAGTTGTGTGGGTTTGGAGGTATGGGAGTGGGGGGCTGGTGTTGGTTAAAAGAGAAGAAACGGTGGAAAGAGTTGGGTGCCGGGCCTTGGACTGATGAAGGGGGGGAAGACGCTATACCTGAGATGCTAGCACGGTTTTTTGGGGATATAAGGGTGTGGTGGATGTGGTGTGGGTGGGGGAGTGTGGGAAAGGCAATGGCAGGGGGAGAAGGATGGGAAACGAGAGGAAAGCGAGAAGGTTAGAAAAAAGGGCCGTCCGTCCCCCCTGGGGCCCACGCGCCAGAAGCCCCGTTCCCCTTTTTCACTGTAACAATGCCGAACCTGGCTCCATTGGCTGTGTGAGATTTAGTTCTTTTTTGTGGAGTTTCCCTGGATTAGAGAAGAAAGGAGAGAGGGGAGAGAGAGAGAGAGAGAATAATGAAAATACAGATAAGAAAGAGAGCGAGAGCAGAGAGAGGAGAAGAAAGTAAAGGTACGAGAGGAAGAAAATGGGATAGAGAGAATTGGAGTAAAAAAAAGAAAAACGAAGAAAGCAAGATATAGAATTTTCACACCAAGGAATAACATAACTCGCCTTTTGTGTTTTTCAGTTTTTTCGGTCCTGTAAATCTTCCCAATTTTTTTCATATTTCGAATTTTCCACCTTCTCTCCGTTTTTTTTGACTGGCAGTGCAAGGCCCAATACGTCAGACCACATTGGAGACAGAGTTGCGGGAACCGGACCCGTTCCCAAGGGCCAAATACAGATACGAACATTGGAAGCAATGGAACGGACGTTTCCCAAACAGGCCGCAATTACAGACACCATTGGGAAGAATGGACGAAACGGTGACCGTCCCCAAGGTCCCCCAATACAGACACATTGGGAAGATGGAACGGAACGTTTCCTAAAGGGCCTTAATACAGACCACATTGGGAAGATTGAGCGGATACGTACAAGGCCAATACAGAACACATTGGAGAAGATTGAGACGGACGTCAAGGCCAATACAGACACAAATTGAAGAATGGCGGACGTCACAGGCCCCCCAAATAACGACACATTGGAAAGATGGAACGGACGTCCAAGGCCAATACAGACACATTTGAAGATGACGGACGTCAAGGCCAATACAGACACATTGGGAAGATTTGGACGGACGTGCGCGCCACAGGACCAAATTGACCAGAACCACATTGGAGAAAGATTGGACACGGACTGTCCCCCAAAAGGTCAAATACAGACAACATTGGAATAATGAACGGACGTTTTCCAATGCCAATACAGACACCCAATTGGGGCGAAAGATTGGAACGGACGTTTCCAGGGAGAAAGGGCCAAAATACAGACACATTGGGAAGATGGACGGACTTCCAGGTCCGATGCCCTGAGAAGGAGTACCTCGGTCCCAGAAAGAGCACAGAAAAAAGTAAACAATTTTTTTTGTACAACCACCTACGGTTTTGTAAAAAAAAACTTTTCGTCTAATTTTTAAAAAAAACCTAAAAACTTTCTTCAAGTCTGGGTGGCGAGAAAAAATCCATCGGCCCCTGGCAATACTGGGCACTGCCAGACTCCGACATTTTTTTTTTTTTTATCAGGAGAATACCAGGAGCGAGAAAACCGCATCACTGATGCAAGTCTTAAGTCAGGTCGAGAGGTGGAAGGGATACACTTATACAGTGACAGAAGTGAGTTGGCTTGGTCCTTATGATACACTAAATGTGTGTGGGGAGTGTGCGTTGTGTGTGTGGAGGGTGTGCGTCTCCCCACCTTCATTTTGATGAGAAAATATGTCCCTTGTACGGGGTGTAAAGACTCATCTGGGTGGTGGCAACGGAGCGGGGGGGACCACAGGTTAATAGGGGGGGGTGCGGAGGCCTGCCCTCGGCTGGGTGGGTGGATGCCACGCTGAGATACAACTGTGTGGATTCACGGACAACGACACAGTGAAGGCAATGGTTTTTTTTGACAGGTGTGTTTTGTGAGTGTGAATAAGCTGGTGCGGATGAGGGGTATAGGAGGTGGATGCCAGACACAAAGGGGGTAGGGAGAGCGAGGCAAAGTGACCAACGCAGAATGGAAGAAGCTGGAGACGATAGCACTGGAAGGCATCTCAGAATTGTGCAAGCTTAGAAAGAGGAGAGGCGTCTCTCCTTACAGACAATATTGGGGGGATTTTCCCATTCAATACGCCACTTTGACCAAAATTAGGGTCTATCCGTTGGCCAAGAGAAAAGGCTTACGTAACGAAGGATGGCAATCTATAGCCAAGAGCGAGAGGGGACTATTGGGGCCCGTGGCACTAGGGGAGGGTGGTGTGTGGGGGGTAAGGAGGGATGGGGACATCACAGGTTGGTGGTGTAATGGGGTGCGTGGAGTGGGGAAAGATAGGAGTATGGGGTGGGATGAGATTGGAAGTAATGGTGGTGGTGTGAGTTGGCGCAAATTTAGGGACCCCGGTAGGAAATAACTCGGGAGATCCGACGCCGCAGGAAAATCAAATTCTACATGACGACATACTGTGTGGGAGGCCCGGTAATAATTTATCACATGAGCACGCTTTTTGAGGATGTGAGAACAAAGGGGTGAAGGATATGGCGTCTGACCTGGGATAGATATACGACTAAGAACGAACCGAGGGCTTTTGAACGCCCCTTTTCCGTAGGCGCAGCAATGAAAAGGGTGTCGCGTCTCTGTCTTTAGTGAACACCGGCAGATACATCATAGATCAGCTGTTGATGAGTGTGCGTGCACATGTGGCCAGCAGGGCAGGCAGCAACAGGCACACACCTTGGTGGTACGCAGAGAACTCCCCTCGTTTACAAGTACCACATTGGGCCCATAGGGTGCAGGCAAAGCGCAAGTGTGGTACGGCGTACCGTGAAAACTCCAGAGTCTAGTGGGGGTCCACAATAGGCCAGTGCAGGGCACAGAAAAGAAGAAGATACATTTTTGTGGGTTTTAATTTTAGCCAGAGAATCTTACAGCTGCATGGGTCCACACTGGGCAGTAGCAGGCATATGATAAACCCTAGTTGTGGTAACGCCCAGAGAACCGCCTAGTCCCATGACCAACAATGGGCCGTTAGGACAGCAGAACCGCAGTGGTGGGTACGCCAGAGAACCTCCTTACGTCAGTGCAACAATTGGGCCCATAGTGTAGGCAGCACCTGCGTTTCGTGTTGGGGTTTTTTTTTTTGCCAACGTTTTGATCATGGAAACGTGTGTATGGATGAAGCCCGCTTACTGTAGAAATGACAAAAACAGCCCATGAAGTGGGGCAGGATGAATGTCCGTTTTTTACGCCCTTTTTTATTGGAGTACCTAGGGAGTGGAGTTTTAGTGCATGTACCTGACCGTGAGTGGGGCGGCCTTGAAAGGGTCCTGGTAACTGTGTTTGCCTTGTAGTGTTTAGTGAGGGGACCTGATTCAGGTTGTGAAAGGTCTTGTTAACCGTGTTTTCTGTGAGGTGTTAGTGGAAGAGTGACACCTGATTATGAAGGGGGCCTGGTAAAACCGTGTTTATGCTTGTGAAGGATGTGTTGGTGAGGACTGTGATAAATTTTAGTGAAGTCTTGGTAACCGTCGTTTTTTGTTTTGCCTGTTAATGTGTTTTTAATTGAGGAACCTGGAAAAATTTTAAATGAAGGTTCCTGGTACCAAAGTGGTTTTTGTTTTTTTGCTTTGTGGGTAGATGTGTGTTTTTTTTTTTTAGGAGAAGGACCCTGATTTAAAGTGAAGAGTCCCCTGGTAACCGTTGTTGTGCCCTGTGAAGGTGTTTAGTGAGGGATGTGATTTAAGTTGAAATGTCCCCCTGGCACCCCGGTTTTTGTTGCTGTGAAGGTGGGGTTTTTAGTGGAAGGGACTTTATTTAAGTGAAAGGTCCTGGTAACCGGTGTTTTTTTTTTGCTCTGAAGGGGTTATTGAGGCCACTGAGTTTAAAAGTGACCGCCAAATTACCCAGGGGTAAAAGGGTAAAAGCGTTTTTTTTTATATTTTTAGCGACCCAAACATGGGTTGATAAGTTCGCTGTTGAAACCCACACCCTTACTTTACTTTATCTTGTTTTTTTGCTATTCTAAATTGTGTAAGACAAGCGTTGATGCTGTGGTAGAAGCAAAAAACCATTTTCAGTGTAAGATAGATAGATAGATAGATAGATAGATAGATAGATAGATAGATAGATAGATAGATAGATAGATAGATAGATAGATAGATAGATAGATAGATAGATAGATAGATAGATAGATAGATAGATAGATAGATAGATAGATAGATAGATAGATAGATAGATAGATAGATAGATAGATAGATAGATAGATAGATAGATAGATAGATAGATAGATAGATAGATAGATAGATAGATAGATAGATAGATAGATAGATAGATAGATAGATAGATAGATAGATAGATAGATAGATAGATAGATAGATAGATAGATAGATAGATAGATAGATAGATAGATAGATAGATAGATAGATAGATAGATAGATAGATAGATAGATAGATAGATAGATAGATAGATAGATAGATAGATAGATAGATAGATAGATAGATAGATAGATAGATAGATAGATAGATAGATAGATAGATAGATAGATAGATAGATAGATAGATAGATAGATAGATAGATAGATAGATAGATAGATAGATAGATAGATAGATAGATAGATAGATAGATAGATAGATAGATAGATAGATAGATAGATAGATAGATAGATAGATAGATATATAGATAGATAGATAGATAGATAGATAGATAGATAGATAGATAGATAGATAGATAGATATATATAGATAGATAGATAGATAGATAGATAGATAGATAGATAGATAGATAGATAGATAGATAGATAGATAGATAGATAGATAGATAGATAGATAGATAGATAGATAGATAGATAGATAGATAGATAGATAGATAGATAGATAGATAGATAGATAGATAGATAGATAGATAGATAGATAGATAGATAGATAGATAGATAGATAGATAGATAGATAGATAGATAGATAGATAGATAGATAGATAGATAGATAGATAGATAGATAGATAGATAGATAGATAGATAGATAGATAGATAGATAGATAGATAGATAGATAGATAGATAGATAGATAGATAGATAGATAGATAGATAGATAGATTAGATAGATAAATAGATAGATTATAATAAGATTTGCAGATAGATAAGATAAGATTTAGATAGAATAGAAAGAATAGATTTTTTAGGGAATCTACCACTCCATTTCTGTCTAATAGCACAAATAAATTGTGGTTTTTTTTTTTTTTCCGAGCCACCCACCATTGGGTAAAACACTCCAGCCAAGCTGAACCGAACTCACGTAATGACAACAAACACCGGCCGCAAATTGCTTAAACAGTTTGCCTGACTTTAACCCATTTTATCCTCATAACGCCCCTTTACCGGGGTGGGTTACCAATTCTTTCAGTAGCTTTGTCCCCTCGTCTCTTTTCTCCTATTAAACATTTTTTACATTCGTTGGAGAGAAAATTGTCCTCCATAATTATATACAACAGCTCCCAGCCCGGGCATTTTTTCTAAAAGGGAGACCCCATCATCTCATATCGGCGGATTGGACCACATAGTAATTCCGTTGATTTTTCCTCGGATTTCTGCCCTTTTTTCTTTGTTCAAGATATACTACTGCTTCCTCCTCGGTCCCCTCTCCACCTCCTTCTCGTCCTCGTTCCCTCTCCTCGCTGCCTTCCTCCTCCTCGCTCCTCCTCCTCCTCCTCCTCCTCCTCCTCCTGATCCCTCCTCCTGTCCTTTCCTCCTCCTCCCTTCTCATGTCCCCTCCTCCTCCTCCCTCCTCCTGTCCTTTCCTCCTCCTCCCCTCCTCCCTCCTCTCCTCCTCCTCCTCCTCCTCTCCTCCTCCTCCCTCCTCCTCCTCCTCCTCCCTCCTCCTCCTCCTCCTCCTCCTCCTCCTCTCCTCCCCTCTCCTCCCTCCTCCTTCTCCTCCTCCTCCTCCTCCTCCTCCTCCTCCCTCCTCCCTCCCCTCCTCCTCCTTTCTCCCTCCTCCTCCCTTCTCCCTCCTCCTCCTCCTCCTCCCTCTCTCCTCCTCCTCCTCCTCTTCCCCTCCTCCTCCTCCTCCTCTTCCTCCTCTCCTCCTCTCCCTCCTCCTCCTCCTCCATCTCCTCCTCTCCCTCCTCCTCCTCCTCCTCCTCTCCTCCTCCTCCTCTCCCTCCTCTCCTCCTCCTCCCTCCTTCTCCTCCTCCTCCCCTCCGTCCGTCCTTCCTCCTCGTCCCTCTCTCCTCGTCCTCCTTCCCTCCGTCCTCTCCTCCTCCCTCGTCCCCTCTCCTCCTCCTCCTCCTCCTCCTTCCTCCTCCTCCTCCTCCTCCTCCTCCTCCCCTCCTCCTCCTCCTCCTCCTCCTCTCTCCTCCTCCTCCTCCTCCCCTCCCTTCCCTCCTCCTCCTCCTCCCTCCTCCTCACCTCTCCTCCCTCCTCCCCTCCCTCCCTCCTCCCCTCCGCCTCCCTCCGTCCTTCCCCTCTCCCTCCTCTCCCTCCCCCTCCCCCTCCTCCTTCCTCCTCCTCCTCCTCGTCCTCCTCCTCCTCCTCCTCCTCCTTCCTCCTCCTCCTCCTCCTCTCTCCTCCCTACCTTCCTCCCTCCTCCTGCCTTCCTCCTCCCTTCCTCGCTCCCTCCTCCTCGCTCCTACCTCCTTTTTGTCCTCCTGCAACCTCCTCCGTTTCCTGCCTGCACCTTTCCGCCTCCCCTTCAATAATTAGTGCTGAATGCTGGCCTTTGCCCTTCTACCTGCCTGCGGCGGACTAACTGCTA
>JAWQFJ010001097.1:171173-180388 GCA_034096865.1 Theodoxus fluviatilis | reverse complement strand
GCGATCCCAGAAATGAGCTTTAACTCAGCCTCATTGTGGAGGGAGTCCCAGTCCCCACCTACACGACAGCCACCGAGGGCGGAAACCCGTCACCCGCACGTCTGTGACATAAATAGGATCAAGGGAGACAACTGTGACGACCCAGGCAGGGTGGGACTAAACGCCGCCATGTTGCTTCTCCGGGTCCGCAAAAGGCGCGACTCTGGTCGTGACGTCAGCAGGAGGGAGACTCAGCCGGCACCGTGGTCTGCACAAAACGCCGCAATGCATGCCTTTCGCACGCACGCCAAACCTCGGAGTTCTAGCGCCAAGTACGAGGGATGGATGGGGGGGGGGGGGGGGGGGGGGGGAGCCAGTTGCAACTGTGCTACAGTAGACAGAGGTTGGGATGAGTCGATGTACGAGGCTCACTACCTTCCCCTAGCAGTTACCTGATGACTGCTTTGTGGCAAAATGCAGAGCACCAAGAGGGTGCCATTACTGCCGTCGTTTCCCCTCGTATAGATGAAGGATTGTTGAAGCAACGAATCCCTGAACCACAAATTAGAACCTTTCATAAAATAGTGAGCTCATGGCTTGCATTCCTCTGCATGTTTCCGATAAATATTTTAATAAGGAACAATATGTGTTTTTCTTCTGACGAAAATCATGCGGTTCCTTCGTATATTGGCTTTGTGTTGCCACTGGAATAGGTGTGTAGTAGATGAGAAACAGATGGTCGTCAAAACTATGGCTTCAACCTTGCCATGTTAACAAAGACAAAAGTCGCATTTTGACTGGTTCGTCAGCGCTTTTAAGGACGATCCAACATGTTCAACAATTCGCGGCTTTGACTCGGCAAACGGGCTCTCGACAACACGCGAGGGCCTCATGTCGCGTAAACACACACACGAAAAAAGTCATTTGCCGTTACAGGCCGATGCAAGCGGACAGACGGGTGGAGTCGAGACAGGGCGGATGTGGCGACCCGGGAAAGGATCGCCACCCGAAGTTGGCCCAATGCAACCCTAGCTGTTTCAGTTCCCACCCCTTCACGACAACGCTACGGACGCGGAACGAAGGAAGGAAGGAGGACGCCACCCGTAGGCGCCGCTGTGTCGACTGGGGTGTGAGGGTCATCGGGGTGGAGGAGAGGCTGGGTACACTTAGGATTGAGCAAAGATGGAGGTGAGGTGACTGCTGGAGGACGGGGGGAAAATGAGGTCGGATGGAAAGGGTGGGGGTGGATGGGTGGGTGGAGAGACCGAGGTACGGTAACGTATGTTGAGATGAGACAGAGTTGTCGTGAGGTTGAAGCGAGGTGGAACGCGGCTGGAGGTGGGGTGGATGTGGAGTGGAGTGGATGTTTCAATGAGGTTGAGGCGAAATGAGTTGGTATAGAAGTTGAGGGTAGGTGCGGCTGAGTAGGACTGAAGATGGAACTGAGGTGACGTAGGTTGGGTCGTGGTGGTGTTACTTGTGGGAGGAAAGCTGGGGTGGGGGGGAGTGAGACTCGGAGTGACTGTTTTTTTAATGAGATTTGGAAAGTAGATTCCAATGCGTGAAGATGATGAAGGGGATTGGTCGTCTGGAGGTGAAGTGTTTGTGGTGAAATAATTTTGAAATAAGGAAAAGACTGGAAATCTTCTCAGAGCTATTAATGCGTTCAACGGAGAAGAGTCGCAGAAACGGGGAGTGCTGCATTACTGACTGACTCACCGCTTTGGTCAGATCCAAATTTGAAAACGTCGCAGAAACGGAATGTGGTAATGGTGTTTGGTTAGCATCTGAAGGAAGTTTGACGTGGTGAAAAGTTTTCAGAACGGCCACTGGAGAGATAACAGTTCATTCAGGGACAGATCTCAAAGCATGACATTCCAAAAAGGAATTGGTGGTTCTCGCAGCGTAAATGGAAAGGGAGTAAAAGTCGACTACATCTGGGGTCGCCAAGAAAAGTGGGACAGGGGACGATGACGCAAGGTGCAGGGCAGGCCAATTTCAAATGACTGGCCCGATGCTCTTCAGAGACAGGCATTAAGATTTGATTTCAGTTTGAAAACATAGCCTGGAATGCGTCGATTGAATGGTGAAGTTTTAAAAATACTTTTAATAAAATGACAAGCAGCTGGAGACCAATGCAATGACTGTGACACAGTGTTGGAGAGAAGTGGAAACTGGGGAAGACGTTGTCTTTCCAAAAGGGGTGACGCATTGACACAGTCGGAGCCAGAGCACAAGTTGGGAGGGAATTCTTCCCTTTGGATGAAAGAGAGGAGAAGCGGTCAAGCCATTTTCCTCAAGAACACAAGAAGCGGCATGGGTGGCACGCTTCTGTCAAAGTGTTAGCGCCGCTGTTTTAGAACGGGGCGGGAAATGAGCGACGAAAATGGAGGGAGCAAGCGGTTTTCCCCTCAAGAAAAACTGATCCTGAAGGAGAATGGAGCGCCAGGCGGGGAGATCGTCCACGGGACTGGAGCTGACAGCGCACGCTGGGAGGTGACGGAGGGATCACGGCAGAGGGAGGGAGTTCCGCTCTTCCTTGTCGCTGTCTTCCTAGGAACGAATCCCGAGTTGTCGATACAGACCCGGGGACCTGCGGGGAGGGGAAGCCTCTAATAAGAGGGGTTGACCTTGTCCATTCCTCCAAACTGGACAGCGGCCCGCTGGAATTACTTGAGGGGAAGGAAGGCAGGTTGTGTGGTGCTAGTGGCCTAATAAAGGGCGAGTCCCTGTCCTTCTTTCAACTTCGACACACTCTGTTCTGATGCCGTTCAAGTACATGAACGAGTTGGGAGAGGTGATGTTCTTAAAAGGAATGTGTAGGTTGTTAAGACAGACACGCTAAAAAAAAAGAAAGAAGAAGAAGAAGAAGAAGAAGAAGAAGAAGAAGAAGAAGAAGAAGAAGAAGAAGAAGAAGAAGAAGGAGGAGAAGGAGGAGGAGGATGAGGAGGAGGTGGAGGAAGAGGAGGAGGGGGAGAGGGAGAGGAGGGGGAGAGGGAGGGGGAGGGGGAGGGGGAAGGGGAGGAGGAGAAGGAGGAGGAGGAGGAGGAGGAGGAGGAGGAGGAGGAGGAGGAGGAGGAGGAGGTGGAGGAGGAGGAGGAGGAGGAGGAGGAGGAGGAGGGAGGAGGAGGAGGAGGAGGAGGAGGAGGAGGAGGAGGAGGAGGAGGAGGAGGAGGAGGAAAAAGAAGGGGGAAAGCTGTCGACGTGAACGGGTGCTGGCGAATGAAGACCCCACAGCAACCTTGGACTTGACAAATAGCACCTGGGACAGGGAAGGCAGAAGACGGTAGATCGACTCTGCATGTGACAAGGAAGAAAGAGGAAGCTGCTGACAATCACAGTGGCGTAATCTTTTCCCAAACGTGGGACAGGCTGTTAGAGTGTAATGAAAAGGACAAGAAGGTGGAACAACGCAGAAGACCAGGTTGGGGTTGGGGGATAGGGGGAGGGGAAGTTGGGGTGGGTGGGAACGGATGGGGTAAGGGGTGTGAAATAGACGGGACGGTATCGTGGTCAGGTGGAGGGAGGGGGCGTTGTCCCTATTGTGAGGATGCTGGACAGGCCGTGCGATGGAGGGGAAGATAGGCAGGCAAGCTGTCGGTAGCAAGCTGGAAACACGACCTGCCTGGCCCCAGACACCCATGGCCTTACAGAGCAGGGACTGAGGGGGTGCGGTTGAAGAGATGGGGGGCCGGGGTGGTGATGGTGTCGGTAGTAGTGGACAGGGTACCACACGAAGGCAATGCCTACTGCAGTTCACAGCCAGCCCAGATTGACGACTCGTGCAAACCGACTTAGTCGTGCATTTTCAACGGGATAGATTTAAGAGAAATTGAATGCACAAGACAAACACACAGATAGACAGATACACAGACTGATAGACAAACAGAAAGACGGAAAGACAGACAGACACACAGATATAGCCAGCCAGCCAGACACAGACACACACACACACACACACACACACACACACACACACACCACACACACACACACACACACACACACACACACACACACACACACACACACACGCAGACATACAGACTCAGAGACACACAGACAGACGGAAAATGGACAGACAGATAGACAGACACAGACAAACACAGACAGACACACAAACACATAGAAAGACATGCAGACAGTCACAAAGACACACAGACTCACAGACAGAGAGACAGACACAGACAGACAAAAAACACAGACACATAGACACACAGATACACGGACAAAGAACTGTGGTCTGTGCAGAGAGCTGGTTGTAGTCAGAACATTCCCCTTAATGTGGTGGAAACAGAGCAAAACATCCTGGTCCTTAGGAGAAGCCATTGACTCCTATGCCACACGGTGAGACCTCGGCATTTTCCGCCTGCATCCAGCTGTGTTTTTTTTCCTTGGGGATTGGAAAAAACTGTAACCCGGTCACTTCCACGCTGTTCGGTTCTGTCTGGCCTCACTTCCACAATGAAAATGGCGCAGCAAGTCGCTGCTGTTAAAAGCGTACTCCTCTTTGCCAAAATCTCGACACATTTTTCATCCTCCTACTCCCCCACCCCCCACTCTCACCCCCATCCTGCTACCTGTACTCCCACAAAATCAGATCTCTACCCCCTTTTCGGTATTCGTCTACTTCTCTGTCTTTCCAGCCACTCCGCAGGTGTTTATCTCTTCATTCGAGGTAATAAGATGAAAGGCCTGTCTCCATGTGAGGTTAGAATATGAGTCAAACGTGCAGCAAAAAATTCCTGGTCGGAAAGGGGAGGACGTAAGCTGGGAGTTAGAATGAGCCTGACAAATTGTCATCTCCAATCGTAAAGAGTAGCCGGACCTAGGATGTCGCCATAGCTATGCCCTTGCCTCTGCTATGTTGCCGACCTTCTCATCATGCAGACGAGATAATTATTTTTCTCAGGTACGATGAACTGACAAGTATAGCTTCGCGTGTAGCATCTTGGACATCTAGGCAGGAATGCACTTCTGGTGAGGCGAGGACTTGTGTCCACACCTCCTGTCATCGGAGTCTTCGCGCCGCTCTGCTGATACCGTTCTCGAGAAGTCCTGGCCATCACTGGGACATTGCGACCATGACTCTGCCAAGGCTAGGCCGATGTTCGCATTCGGTAGGTCGTTAAAGAAGAGTCGCATAGATGTACTAATGAATTATATTTGTTTGCAGAATGCTGCTACATTTCGAACGTTGACTGGTCAGTAGTCCAGTTGGTCCCTACCATAGACCTGGAAGCCTTAGAGACACAAGAGATGGACTTCAACATGCCACATTGTTAACAGTGTAATACCCAGAAGAAAGGAAACGATTTCATCTACGATGTGCTGTAGCGGGAAGGTGATGCCTGACATTGTTGCTGGGAAATACGAGTCCGTTCCAACGCTTTCAGGAAGACGAATGGTGTTCATTACTTCGAATCAAACGTCTTCCTTTGCCATTATCTTGTCCCCTTGTCCGTCGTCTCCTCCCTTCTCGTTCTTCTCTCTTTCCTATCACTCTGCTGCCATGAGAGTCTATACCTTTGCCCTTGTTGTGAGCCTGCCCCTGATTAGCGTCCATCTGACTGTGAGGGAGCGTCGTCTTCTTGTCAGAGTTCGAGGGTTGATGAAGAATGCTCCCCATTCTTTTCTCCCTCCTTTGTCATCGTTGTTGGCACAGAGGACCTCGCTTTGCTTTCACTGCTCTCAAAATGTTTTGCGTCAGTCCCTCACTGAAGTGGGCAGGGCATCGTTAGTGTACTTCAGTTGTCCAAAAACATTTTTTGAGAGCTTGCAGCTTTTCTTACCTCGTGGAATTATTTATCTGTTGCCGGTCGTTTCGTTCTTTCATTCGATGTCTGCTCGTACTTCAGTTTGCATCTGTTTCAATTTCTTGTTCTATGCCCATCCTTTTTTTTTGCTCGTCTGTCCCATCCCGTCCGTGCCCCTCGTCATTCTCCACATGTCTCATCCCTCATCCCCATCCTCTTCTCACCCTCTTCTTCACCTTTCTCAACCCAGTAGACCTTTCTCAACCCATTCCCACTTCTGCACCCCCCCCCCCCCCTTCCCCCTCCCTCACCCATCTCCTTTTTTTCTACTTGGCCAATCAGTAGTGCGATCTGGTGCTATGGAAGGAGTCCTTCGCCCTGCTGTCCATTTGAGCATTTGTCAGGTTTGTTTCGCCCCTCATTTATCCTCCGTCCCCAGCCCCCTTGCCATAGCACCCCCAGCCACCCAGCTCCCCCTCCTCCCCTACCCCAACCCCAATCTTCTCCACTCCCTCCCCAATCGCCAGTCTGATCTGCTGGGTGGGGCCCCGCTGTCCAGCGCGGGGAGGGTGAAGTGGTGTGTGTTTCCCGGTGGCCAGGAGGCATTGTGACTGGGGCACAGATCGCAGATAGCGCCCGTCCCTCCGCTCCCTCCCTGCCCCTCCCCCTGGCCCGATGGCAGAACAGATAGAGCATTCCAGACACCACACTCCCTCCCCACCCCCCACACGCTCTGCTCTTCTCCTCCACTTTTTGTCATTTGTTCATATTTGTCCTTCTTGAGTTTGGACGCGTGATTTCCCTGTGTCACATCTGTGTCTTTCGCATGGATAACTCTTTCAAGGCAGTGGTGGAGGTCTCATTTGTTGCATCTGTTTTTCTTCATCCAGCTTTAGTGTTGGTCATGAAGATTATTGCATGCTACCAGTATATGAAGGATTGTCACAGATGACAGGTTTGCGTGCATGAGTGCAAGCATCTGTGTGCATGTGTGTGTGTGTATGCGTGTGTGTGTGTGAGAGAGAGAGAAAGAGAGAGAGAGAGAGACAGAGACAGAGACAGAGAGAGAGTGTGTGTGCGCGCGCATGTGAGTGTATGTGTGTACACGTGTGTTTACGTGTGTCTACGCGCGCGCGTGCGCATGTGTGTGCGTGCGCTGGTGCGAGCGCGTGTAAAAGTAGTGGTATGTAAACGACTCATTTGAGCTTTTCTTCGTCGTACTCACGCCTGTACATGTAAATACGGATGTACCATGCATGTTTATTTATCTTTCTGCCAGTTTTTATGTGTATACGTGCTCGTCCCTGTACGAGCGTGTTCCGGCCCGTGTGTCTGTGTATTTGTGTACGTATGTGTGCGTGTGTGCTTGTGTGTAATTGTGTATGTGCGTGCATGATTGTGTGTGTATATATGTGTGTGTATGTGCGCGCGCGGGTGCGTTTGTGTATGTGCGTGCATGAGTGTGTGTGTGGTTGTGTGTGTGTGTGTGTGTGTGTGTGTGTATGTGTGTGTGTGTGTGTGTGTGTTTATGTGTTTGTGTATGTGCGTGTGTGCATGCTTGTGTGTGTGTGTATGTGTGTGTGTCTGTGTGTGTGTGTGTGTGAGTGAGTGTTTAGGTGTGTGTATGTATGTATGTGTGTGTGTGTGTGTGTATGTGTGTGTGTGCGTGTGTGTGTGTGTGTGTGTGTGTGTGTGTGTGTGAAAATTAATTTTACAACTAGATTCGCAGTGCTGCGAAAGCGAGAAGTTACTTTCTAGGCTTTCCACTGGACGACCGAGGATCAATCCTTGGCTGCGACTGACTCCACTGAAGGCATGGACGATGGGACACCGTGGAGAGTGGAGCCGGATGTCCTGAGGAATGCTCTCCCAAACGACACAATGTGTGTGGACACAAATGTCATTTGTTCTCAGAATAATTGAGACAATCATCTACATCGAAAAGCAATATTCTTCCCAGACTTTTCTTTCCAATGTTCACAGTGTCTAGCCTTGATGGTGGAGGGCATCAGACATCAAGATTTGAAGAGAGAGGGCTGCGGCAGTGTGAGTAGTCACGCGTACTGTTGCATCGTAAAAGTTTGATTGTGGAACGTGAGTCTTCTATCAATGCAGTCAACACTGCATGGAGAAGTGCAAGGCTTACCGTGGAAGTCCTCATTGACCAAGAAAAGCCATCAGCCACGAAACACCTATCGAAAGAAAGTGTGCAGGAAACGATGCTCTTCCGGGCAGGGCTGCTGTGTGTTCCTCTATAGTGTCACTCTTTCATCTCTGCTTCACATAATCTCATCGACAGAGATGTCAAAAGTCAACAATTTATGTGTTTTCTTTGACCTGGTGTGCATTGCACTGGTTTTGTGTTTGGTGTGTTTGAGGTTTCTTCACGGCCAATGATTAGACCTGAGGTTGACGAACTGTTGTCTGAGTCGCTCCTTCGATTGACATTAGCAATAGCGCGTATGCGCTGGGCATGCTGTCGCTTTGTTTCACATAATGCTTAATGTATTCCACTGAATGGACATGCATGTATTGTATAAAAAGGCCCAACATACGGAGGCAAAAGTGTGGAAAAAGAGCGGCGAGGAGGATTCACATTAGCGTCTCGTTTCGTCATGAATGGTGGCTGTCAATTTACACCATCGCTGTATTTCAGAAGGTTCTCGAAACTGCATTGTCCCTCGATGTAATCTACACACCGTCTCTTTGACTACTTGGTATCTAGCTAAGGGCTGCAGGTAGAGGAAATAGTGACACTGCAGTCTTTTTCATTGGGGCAGGAAGAAAGATCTGAATCAGAACAAGTTATAAATGGGAGAGAAAATTAAAACTATCAAAACAAAAACAAGAAGAGAAAACAAAGTGAGAAGAAATACCAGATGAAGCCATGCTGCAAATATGTGTGACCGTGGCTTCTGTATTGTGCGATCGCAGTGAATGCAGCGCATTGAGAAAGTCGGCAAAGACAGTCTAATGCCGGTTCTCAACTGGTATTTATTTGCCAAGTCTGGGCAAATACTGGTCAAATATTCGGTCAAAATTTGCCAGACCTTGGAAAATATTTGTCGAATATTTGCCAATAAGTAATTAGCTAAGACTTGGTGAATATTAGCCAAGATTTATTTGTCAATTTAAGAACTAGCTTAAGCGGTTTCATAAAAAAAGTAGGAACATTCGTGTCAAAGGTTGCTGTGGCAAGACCTTAGCATGAGCTCAAATAACTTGAGAAAGCGTACGCAGCTTTGGAAAACTTTGGGATAGGCAACGGCAATGCACTACTTTTTTAAGCTAAGAAAACAAGACGAACTTGAGGGAGAAAGACTGCTATTGTTCAAAAGAAAATACTGTTGCGATGTATGAATCCCATTAATTAGAAGGCGAAAAGATCGACAAGACAAAGTGTGTGTGTGTGTGCGTGTGTGTATATATTTGTGTGCGTGCGTGTGTGTGTGTGTGTGTGTGTGCGTGTGTGAGTGTGTG
>JAWQFJ010001097.1:163673-168673 GCA_034096865.1 Theodoxus fluviatilis | reverse complement strand
CACTGCGTATTTAGGAAGGTGTAGCACTTGCCAACTCGAGAATTCAGGCATATTTGCATGGGAGCATGTCATCCGAGATGTTGGCACGTAGAAAGGGTGAATCGACACAGTCATCTCCGAAAGTGTACCCCGTCGTTTGTGTGTGTCAGTGGGTGGATGATGGAAGGCGTCGGGCCAAGCCCCATCAATCTTGACGAGTTGAAAAGAATCGGGAAGCCATCGCCCACTAAATCAACGGCAAGGACAAAACAGAGACTCGATCGCAGGCGATATCGAGGTACAGAGCAGCTTTATTCGTGCAGTGTGAAGACAGATTTACAGACGTTGTGAATCACAGTGCAGGTGTCAGACAAAATCAACAAACGTACATTATTTTATTGGCCATTTCCGCAAAATGCATTTTGGAAGGATTTCCTTCATAGCAAGCCAGGGATTATTCATAATATATCTATCAACTAAAATTCACTCATCTTATTAATATCGTAGATATTGTATGTCATAGTTATGAATGTTAAAAATCTACCCCTTCTTTACATGCACACAGTGAGCGAAAAGATGTGTGGGATCGGGTCACAGCTAGCTCGAAGACAAAGCTGGGGTAATCGCCATCTTTATCGAAGGCAAAAACTCTGACGAAATGAAACCCTCGCTTGTGATAGGACCTGATTGTCCGTCAGGTTTGACACCGGTGTAGAGGGCGCGACATCCACACTCACCTGATGCAGATCAGCAACGATGGGAAGGCTGCGAGCGCTGTCAGGTGAGACCGAGGTCAAAGGTGATCATTCAGTCGAAGAGGCCTCGGGGTCAAGGTGAGAGTGGGGTCAAGGTGACACGTGGATCTTCCTTTAAATCTGAAAAAAAGTATCTTTGGTTCAAACTTATGTGAAACGATGTATCGCACATAAATGAATGTATACCGAATGCAGAGTGAATAAAACACCACAAACGATAACATGTTACACTTAGACGATTTTCTTGTGACAAACAGTTCAAGCAATTTCAGTGTAGAAACTGTATGAATCGTCATTTAATCTGTGACAAAACACGTAATCGATAGCAAAGCTCGACAGTTCCAAGGCAAATTTTCTTCTGCGATTTGACTATCCATCAATTTAGTCCTTCAATGAAACTCATCGTCCCTGTGGTGTGAACGTGCGTGTGTGTAGTGGCGCTCTTTGTACGTGTGCGTGTGTGCGTGTGTGTATGCATGGGACACTCCAAGGTGGCTCCAAATCCTGACAACACTTAACCTCGCATAAGCTCTCTAAAGAGGACGATGGCTGAGACGGGTGGAGGAGCAAGGGAGAGGTGTGCACAAGGGACTGGAGGTAAGGGGAGACGATCCAAGCACGTCAATGCAAACATCGACGCTAGGTGGCTCTCTCCAAGCGGACGGGACGACAAGGAACGAAGGCCAGATAGTAGCCCAGAATGCCGACGGACAGGGACGCGTTGGTCACGGAGTGGGTGGAAATGTGGGGTGGAGTGGGGTGGAAGTGTGGGGTGGAGTGGGGTGGAAATGTGGGGTGGAGTGGGGTGGAAGTGTGTGATGGAGTGGGGTGGAAGTGTGGGATGGAGTGGGGTGGAAGTGTGGGATGGAGTGGGGTGGAAATGTGGGATGGAGTGGGGTGGAAGTGTGGGATGGAGTGGGGTGGAAATGTGGGGTGGAGTGGGGTGGAAGTGTGGGATGGAGTGGGGTGGAAGTGTGGGATGGAGTGGGGTGGAAGTGTGGGATGGAGTGGAGTAAGAAGTGTGGGATGGAGTGCGGTAAGTGTGGGGTGGAAAGTGTGGGATGCAGTGAGACAAGTGTGGGGTAATAATTGTGGGATGGAGTGGGGTGGAAGTGTGGGATGGAGTGGGGTGGAAGTGTGGGATGGAGTGGGGTGGAAATGTGGGGTGGAGTGGGGTGGAAGTGTGGGATGGAGTGGGGTGAAAGTGTAGGATGGAGTGAGACAAGTGTGGGGTAATAATTGTGGGATGGAGTGGGGTAAGAAGTGTGGTATGCAGTGAGACAAGTGAGGGGTGGAAAGTGTAGGATGGAGTGAGACAAGTGTAGGGTAATAAGTGTTGGATGCGGTGAGGTAAAAAGTGTGGGATGGATTGGATTGGGAAGTTTAGGATGGATTGAGTGCGATAGGAAGAGAGGGAATGCGAATCTGTGTGAGGGGTGTTGTTATGGAATGAGACTGAGATGGATAAGGCAAGTTCGGACAAGATGAGATGCAACAAAGTATACAGTGTATAATCTGTATGTGGACCCTTCGATGGACTGATAAAAAGTTCGGTGAAGAGAGGTAAGAATGAGGGAAGACAGAATGTGGATAAGGTGAGAAAACCAATATGACATGAAGGATGGTGGTGAGGTGTGGGGTGGCGTCTGTTGACTGATGAGCTTGGGTATGATGTGGTGTTGTGATGTGAGGTGATAGGGGATAGCGAGGTTTGGTGGTTTGGAATGTGGTGGTTTGGTATATGGTTGTTTGGTATGTGGTAGTTTGGTATGTGGTGGATTGGTGGGTAATGGTTTGGTATATGGTGGCTTGATATATGGTAGTTTGGAATGTGGTGGTTTGGTGTGTAATGGTTTGGTATATGGTGGCTTGGTATATGATAGTTTGGAATGTGGTGGTTTGGTGTGTGGTAGTGTGGTGTGTGGTGGTATGAGGTGGATGGGTGGTATGAGGTGGATGGGTGGTATGAGGTGGATGGGTGGTATGAGGTGGATGGGTGGTATGAGGTGGATGGGTGGTATGAGGTGGATGTGTGGTGGTATGAGGTGGATGGATGGTATGAGGTGGATGGGTGGTATGAGGTGGATGGGTGGTTTGAGGTGGATGGGTGGTATGAGGTGGATGGGTGGTATGAGGTGGATGGGTGGTATGAGGTGGATGGGTGGTATGAGGTGGATGGGTGGTATGAGGTGGATGGGTGGTATGAGGTGGATGGGTGGTATGAGGTGGATGGGTGGTATGAGGTGGATGGGTGGTATGAGGTGGATGGGTGGTATGAGGTGGATGGGTGGTATGAGGTGGATGGGTGGTAGTGTGGTGGATGGGTGGTATGAGGTGGATGGGTGGTATGAGGTGGATGGGTGGTATGAGATGGATGAGTGGTTTGAGGTGGATGGATGGTATGAGATGGATGGGTGGTATGAGGTGGATGGGTGGTTTGAGGTGGATGGGTGGTATGAGGTGGATGGATGGTATGAGATGGATGGGTGGTATGAGATGGATGGGTAGTTTGAGGTGGATGGGTGGTATGAGGTGGATGGGTGGTATGAGATGGATGGGTGGTTTGAGGTGGATGGGTGGTATGAGGTGGATGGGTGGTATGAGGTGGATGGGTGGTTTGAGGTGGATGGGTGGTATGAGGTGGATGGGTGGTATGAGATGGATTGGTGGTATGAGGTGGATGGGTGGTTTGAGGTGGATGGGTGGTATGAAGTGGATGGGTGGTATGAGGTGGATGGGTGGTATGAGATGGATGGGTGGTTTGAGGTGGATGGGTGGTATGAAGTGGATGGGTGGTATAAGATGGATGGGTGGTTTGAGGTGGATGGGTGGTATGAGGTGGATGGGTGGTATGAGATGGATTGGTGGTATGAGGTGGATGGGTGGTATGAGGTGGATGGGTGGTATGAGGTGGATGGGTGGTATGAGGTGGATGGGTGGTTTGAGGTGGATGGGTGGTTTGAGTTGGAAATTTTAGGGGTGGTATGAGGTGGATGGGTGGTATGAGGTGGATGAGTGGTATAAGGTGGATGGGTGGTTTCAGGTGGATGGGTGGTATGAGGTGGATGGGTGGTATGAGGTGGATGGGTGGTATGAGGTGGATGGGTGGTATGAGGTGGATGGGTGGTTTGAGGTGGATGGGTGGTTTCAGGTGGATGGGTGGTTTAAGTTGGAAATTTTAGGGGTGGGATGAGGTGGATGGGTGGTTTGAGGTGGATGAGTTGTATGAGGTGGATGGGTGGTTTGAGGTGGATGGGTGGTTTGAGGTGGATGGGTGGTTTGAGTTGGAAATTTAAGGGGTGGGCTGAGGTGGATGGGTGGAATGAGGTGGATGGGTGGTATGAGGTGGATGGGTGGTTTGAGGTGGATGGGTTGTATGAGGTGGATGGATGGTTTGAGGCAGATGGGTTGTATGAAGTGGATGGATGATTTGAGGTGGATGGGTGGTATGAGGTGGATGGATGGTTTGAGGTGGATGGGTGGTATGAGGTGGATGGGTGGTATGAGGTGGATGGGTGGTAATATGAGGTGGATGGGTGGTATGAGGTGGATGTTTGGTGGTTTGAGGTGGATGTGTGGTATGAGGTGGATGGGTGGTATGAGGTGGATGGATGGTTTGAGGTGGATGGGTGGTTTGAGGTGGATGGGTGGTTTGAGGTGGAAATTTTAGGGGTGGGATGAGGCACAGTGGAATGGACTGGGATGGGGTCAAACGAGGAGAAGCAAGGTGAAGTGGGTACATTTTGGAGTGATGGCCTGTGTCCGGGTTGCGTTGAATTGTGGTGGGGTGTATTAGGTTGCACTGGATTGGGATCGGGTGGGTGGAGATGGAGTAAAGTGGTGTGGGATGGGATGTGCAAAGAATAAGTGAAGGTGCGAGTAGACACCGGGTGGAATGGACAGGGCTGGGGTGGACGGAGCAGAGGAAGGCAGACAGGGTGGATCAGGTGAGGCAGGCAGGGGTGGAGGGGGACGTCAGGCAAGGACACTGCAGCCAGGGGAGGACACGACACGTTTGGAGACCAAAGAGCGTCTTGTGCAATCAGACCTGCAAGGGGGTGGGGGGGTTGAGAGGTGCTAGTTGGGAGACATGATGGCAGGGGAGGGCAGGGAGGGGGCGGGGGGTTACGTAGGGTGACGGCGAAGACTGCAACGGGAGGTGTCGAGGTGTGAAGGGCCCACGGCCGTTGGATCCCCGTGCGCTGGATTGTGAAATGGCGCTAAGCCCGCGGATTAGGGGCCCGGGCCGGCCTCCCTTGCTTCTGC
>JAWQFJ010001097.1:153673-156173 GCA_034096865.1 Theodoxus fluviatilis | reverse complement strand
AACTCTCTTCCTGTCCCTATTAAAAAAACTCTCACTTGCAGACCGCTGTTCCTCTTGCCAGAAGAGTGAAGCCCGAGGCGGAGCCAGCAGCGATTCCAAACGAGGCAAACTCAATCACGCCACTCAGTGCGGGATGGTGGCGCTAATAGCTCTGTCAGAACAGAGGCAGCTGCCCCCAAGACGTCCCAACAATGGACGACCTCGCTTCCACGGGCGACGGAACGATCCAGTTAAAGACTTCGGCACTCTTTTGCAGAGTTCCTTGTGGTTTTTCTTTTGCCAGTCCATTGGAGACCAAGTAAGGCAGAAAGTGTGTGTCCTTGTGGACCTTCTAGAATGGGGTGAAGACAAGGGGCAGAGAGAATGATCAGTATAGCAAGGAAGAATACAAAGCATGATCCGCGCTTTCACATGGTACTGAAGACGTGCTAAATCGAGTCAGCAGAACTCGTTTTTTCTGTTGCTGCCAATAGTTCACAGCGATAAATGTCGTTTGTTATCGAGTACCTGATGTGTTTGCATAACTGCAATAGTGGCTTGTCTGGATTATTTTAGTCTCAATTTGTCCCCATCTATGATCATGTGCTCAATGAATACAACGTGAAAAGACCAGACTGTCAAGTGTAAAGATGTGGCCTTAAGCAAATTCAAGCACACACCAGAGAGTGAGAAGATAGAGTGGCTGGGAGCCAGGGTTGTTTCGTTCTTACCATATTCTTCCCCGCCCTTTCCAGGCCCCTTTCTTTCTTTCTTTCTTTCTTTCTTTCTTTCTTTCTTTCTTTCTTTCTTTCTTTCTTTCATTCTTTCATTCTTTCATTCTTTCATTCTTTCATTCTTTCTTCTTTCTTTACTTATTAATTAATCAATTTGTTTGTTTATCTATTTATTTATTTTGGCGTGTGTGAGTGAGTGAGTGTGTGCGTGCGTGCGTGCGTGCGTGCGTGCGTGCGTGTGTGCGTGCGTGTGTGTGTGTGCGTGCGTGCTTGGTATTACTCGCATTTTATTAGTTCCCCTCTTCACAGGTATACTACTCCTTTGGCCTGCAAAACGGAAACATGATTTGGACAACTGCTGGCTTTTCCGGTATTTTGTGTTAAAGCGAAACTCTATTTACAGAATTGTCAGTTACAGGTATGCTGTGGTATCGCTTTATCGAGTAGATTTTTTCTCCATTTACATCGTCAATCCAGACGATAGGACCATAAAATCACAGGGACCAGCAGATGAATGAATTCTCAACGGCCGGTACCAAACTCCCCATTCAATGCCTTTTCCTCGAGTCGCAAGAGTACGATCCCCAAAGTGGCGATATCCTTGGGATTTTGTGTGTGCACACGAGCATATTTCTTCTTCTTAAGAAACTCCTTCAGTCAATGTCTGCCGCCGTCGCGTCTCTGAGGGAAATATATGCACCTCCTTTCTTGCAGGCAACCGGCAGTTCAAGCCTTCCTGCTCCATGCCCCCATGCTCCATGCTCCGGGCTTGGACGTGCACCAGGCTCCCTGCCCTTTTCCTCACCTGCTCCTTGCAGTCAATGACGTCAGTCGCGGTGGCCTTCCCTGATACTAAAAATAGCCGACACGTGCTATTTTGGGTCCAGCAGGTGGTGGATTGTCGGAAGGGACTGGGCATATTGCATTTGGACAACAAAACCTTGGAGGCAATATGCAATGGAGGGCCTGCATGCCTGGCACTGCTTTGGGGCTCAATTCGAGGATTACGTCAAGGGCAAGGTAGGGGCGGGTGGCGAGTGCGCGCGCGGAAGCCTGGCGAGTCACGTGACATTACGTCAATAGGTGCGGTTTAAAAGGTAGGCGCCTGGTGTGGAATCTGAATCCCTGAATCTGATGAGCGTTTCTGTCCGTCTTCACGGTAAATTACACTCGCCAACAGGTCTCTCCCTCCAGCGCGCCACTCCTCGAGCCCTCTGGCGTAATGAATGCACGAGATGAATGGTCGAAGAGAAAGAGGTATCTATTTTAGTGCCGACGACAGAAATAGATGTCAGGAAGGCAGAAATAGGGGCGGATTATGATGAATTGCAGTCAAAACATCGGGTTTTCTCTTTGTGTCCACTCTCCTGAGTTTCCTTTCCCGTTCTTTTTCATCCTTTTTTCCGTGGCCCCTCGCGCCCTTAACCCATCCGTCAATGGACGAGGCTTCTCCTTCATCAGTCTTCCTTTCAGGGAGCGGACACTGGGGACGCAAGCTGCGAGGCCAGCAGATTGAATTAAGGCCCAGCACAAAGAATTATTATTGCCCACTGATTGCCAGGTACCCGCAATGAAACACATGTTGGACACGGCACCCAGCCCCGTAAGATCCTCTTCGACACTCCTAGGTCTTCAAATCTTTACCACTCCCCACCTCCCCCTCCCCCTCCCCCAATGCCATCCTTTCTTTCAATCTCCTTCTTGCTCAGCGCCATCAGTCCGTAATTCATTGCTTTACCAAATCTCAGACAAATCTTTGTACGATACGACAGATCCAAGACTGCACA
>JAWQFJ010001097.1:128673-148673 GCA_034096865.1 Theodoxus fluviatilis | reverse complement strand
GTCCTTTTCCGCTTTGTTCTGTTCTAGCAGTTCGGGAATGCGTTTTTTGGTGTGTCTCTGTCGTCCTGTCTATGTGTCTTCTTCACAAGCGTCGCATTCACGAGCATTAAAGGCGGTTTGTCTCCCCCCCCCCCCCTCTGTTTGAAAGCTTCATTTCACTCTGGGGGAGTGTCCATTGTTCCAAGCAGTCTGTGTCAGGTGGAGTTCATGCACGCTGCCAACAGCGAGATGTGTGATGGGGATGCCGCAGTTAGCCCAAACCAAAGCCAGACTTAGCGCTCTCGGCACTTCGCGTCATCTGACAGAGGGCACACATCAGGGATATACTTAACATACATCAGACTGACACACAGGGCACAAATCATATAGACAAATGGGACACCCATCACACTGACAAACAGAGCACACATCTGATTCACGTGGGACATATTATGCAGTCACACTGGACACACTTTACACGGACACACACACTTCAGACTGATACACAGACACACTTCAGACTGACACACAGACACACTTCAGACTGACACACAGACACACTTCAGACTGACACACAGGCACTTCAGACTGACACACAGACACACTACAGACTGACACACAGACATACTTCAGACTGACACACAGACACTTCAGACTGACACACAGACACACTTCAGACTGACACACAGACACTTCAGACTGACACACAGACACACTTCAGACTGACACACAGACACACTTCAGACTGATACACAGACACACTTCAGACTGACACACAGACACTTCAGACTGACACACAGACACACTTCAGACTGACACACAGACACTTCAGACTGACACACAGACACTTCAGACTGACACACAGACACACTTCAGACTGACACACAGACACACTTCAGACTGACACACAAACACACTTCAGACTGACACACAGACACACTTCAGACTGACACACAGACACTTCACACTGATACACAGACACACTTCAGACTGACACACAGACACACTTCAGACTGACACACAGACACACTTCAGACTGACACACAGACACACTTCAGACTGACCCACAGACATGTTTGAGACTGACACACAGACGCACTTCAGACTGACACACAGACACACTTCAGACTGACACACAGACACACTTCAGACTGACACACAGACGCACTTCAGACTGACACACAGACACACTTCAGACTGACACACAGACACACTTCAGACTGACACACAGACACACTTCAGACTGACACACAGACACACTTCAGACTGACACACTAGGCAGAGAAGCAGCAGGCGTCTCATCCCAGGCTCTTGGAGTGCCAGCAGCCTCCGCCAGGTGGCACGCGCCGTCGTCATGGCAACACTGGCTTTCCTCTAGATGTCCCATTGCTGCCACTCAGACTCTGGAGGTGTGGCACTGGCCTGCGCAGAGCCGTCAAAACAAGGGGTGGGGTGGGGGTGGGGGGTTACAGGTGTGGGGATGGGATGTTGTTGTTAGGGATGATGGAAGGGAAAGAGAGACGTGTCAGGAGGTAAGGAAAGCATTGGGGATCAGACATACAGATGAGAAGCAGGTTCGGCAGTCGCTGGGAAAGGCCTCTCTGCTCACAGAGCAGGTGCTAGGGACTATGGATATTCAGAAAGAGAAGAGAAGAGACGAGACGAGACGAGACGAGACGAGACGAGACGAGAGAAGAGAAGAGAAGAGAAGAGAAGAGAAGAGAAGAGAAGAGAAGAGAAGAGAAGAGAAGAGAAGAGAAGAGAAGAGAAGAGAAGAGAAAGAGAAGAGAAGGAAAAGAGGAGAGGAGAGGAGTGGAGAAGAGACGAGAAGAGAAGAAAAGAGAAAGAGAAGAGAAAGAGACGATAAAGAGAAGAGAAAGAGAAGAGAAAGAGAAGAGAAGAGGAGAAGAGAAAAGACGAGAAGAGACGAGAAGAGAAGAGACGAGACGAGACGAGACGAGAAGAGAAGAGAAGAGAAGAGAAGAGAAGAGAAGAGAAGAGAAGAGAAGAGAAGAGAAGAGAAGAGAAGAGGAGAGGAGAGGAGAGGAGCGAGAGATGTATATGAATTAGATGAATCATTGTGCAAAATATACTTGCAATGAGTCACCCTTATCTTGGTTTGTACATTTTAGAGCACTTAACGTGTTATTTTATAGTTGTACAAAACTGCGCAAAAAGTGTTGGCGAATTGATCACTGCTCTTCACTGCTGGGGTTTTCTTCTTTGGCTGTCTATTTTTCATTTCATTTGATAAACTTAATCAGCAAAAGAGCTACCAAGCTATGGCACAAATACTGCATGAATAAATATGTTATTGTGCCGGTAATAGCGCAATCACTCAAGAAACAGCAAATGCTGGCGCGCAGTCACGGTGTAGCTCGCAAATAGGAAGCGTCTTTGGCTTTGATTTCCATGCCACTGACTCACCTAGAATACAAATCTGTCAAAAAACATTTTTGTCTCAGTTTTGACCTATTTCGACGGTCAGAGCTTCTTCAGGGAAGATGTTATTTAAGACAGGATGGACTGGGTGGTTGGAAAAGAAAGACATGACACAGTCGTCTGTCTGCAGTTTGATTTTTGTCAAAACACTCATCCAAGGACAAGTTATAGAAACATGTTGTTCCATTTGGCACCTACAAATACAAAGAGTAATTCGTGCCTTTTTCTATTCACACTGGTTCGAAAGTTGTTTCAGCTCGATGTTCTGATTACTTTAGCGTCTAGAGGACCTGAAATAAAGAGTCTTGTTAACGAAAAACAAAAGGCATTGACAAGAAAGTGGCTTATTTTATGAAATTATGCAACACAGGAACATGGTTGTTTACGTGACATAATGGTAATATAAGGCCGGTTGATCTACGTAGTGATTTGGCTTGATTTTGTCAGAGACGCAGGGAAGAGAAATTCCCCAGGGTAAATTCGTCGAATTTTCGGCTTTCCAACGTCATGATTTCTCTAGAACCATGGACATCTGACACGGACTGTCCATCATGAAGACATCAAGAGGCCACTGTGTGGAATGAATCATGAACGTTTTAAAAACAACCAGATTAAGGCAAGAAATCATTAAAATATCGTTTACCTCTTATGCTGAAGAAGTTGCTTTCTGCTCCAAACGAAATTCTCTGCCTTTGTTAAGCTATGTAAAAAATAACTGTCAAATTTGAAATTAAATTGCATGGCCATGGTTTTTAGCGCAAAAAACAATATTGTGGAGCTTTAGATCATGCCATTTAAAATGGCCTTTTTAAAACTGCAAGTGCAGGACAAGTGTGAATATTTTCTATCATCCACAGCACACCAGCTACGTGGAGTGTGGGTGTGACTTTATGAAGTCCACAGTTGGAGACATTTCTGTAGATAACTATTTTGCCAAGATTCATTAGGGTAAGACGACTTCCTTTTGATTAAGCAGTTTTGCTATGCGATGAAAGCAAAGAGAAGATCGAGACGGGGGAATAATGATGAGCAAGTCTGTCACAATCAATTCTAGACCACCAGGAGCTCTTCACCGCAATAAGGTCTTAAAATGACATTGGATTTATTTTCTGTGCAATTGAGCAGCATGTAATGCGAAATTACGTCCTAGAATTGTTATAGTTGGCTCTAGAACAGTGACAGTCTTGACACTCGGTCGAGCGCGGTGGTGGCAGAGGCGTGAACCCAACCAGTCTTGACCAATGGGAGAAAGTCTCTTTAGTGCCTACGAGGACTTCCGACCAATCAGATGCAGCCACATTTGTGACCGACACATTGGGAAATAGATGAAACGAAAAGCGAATTTAGTTTCGTTACGAAAACTTTTACATTCAGCACTAAACGAAATTCGACACGCGATCGATATGCCGCCGCAATTTTAATGCAAAATCGAATAGACAACATATTTTACACCTGTACAAGGTGTATATTTCTATATTTTGAAGTAAATGTGCACACAACTCTTTGAAACTTAGGTGTCTGTTCGGACTCATTCGGATTTGGTCGGAAACTGTGATCGAAACCTGATAAAGTAAGTTCTCAAGCAACGATTTCAAGGCAGCAAGTACAGATGGTTATTGCGACCTAGCAATAGATAGACAAATAAACCAAGAAATTGCGAGGACCTTTTTGCTTCAGGTGCCAATATACATGTATTTTGCGATTGTAAACGAGGGAGATGTCCAGAAAGGATGGGTTATGCACATTCCAACTGGCCACATGTACATTGTGTCATGATGAAAAGGTATCCTGGCCCAAACGTATTTGCCAAGTCTAAATCACAATATACAGCCCTTTTTGAATTGCAGAACTGACACAAGACTGTAAAGCAGTCCATTTATACGTCTATGGGAGAGGGTCGAAAGCTTTTCGCACTTAACGAAATTGGCCACACAGCGGGCTACATACTGATATTTCCGGTAAAATCAGCACTAAGAAAACAAGTTCATTCAAAAGGTATTATTCAGGACAACATGAAGATTTTGGAAAAGGTAGTTTTGAGGCACAGTAAGGTTCGAGAATTCGGTCATCATCATCGACTGACTGCGAGAGTGCGCACACAGAGTGTCTTCCGTTGCCTACAGTGTTGGCCCCTGTCTCCTACTACGATCGCCAGTGACAAGAAAAAATTGGACATGACCCCGATTTATCTCCTACACACAGAATATATCTTGTAAATGTGAAATGACGTAATTTCGGACGGGTATTTCGCCCCGAATGCGAGGAGAAGGGCAAGGAGGAAGCGGTGAAGGGGAGCTTACTCCAAGTCTGTTACCCTCATCTACATTTTAATCCCGCGCAATGAGGTCTCTTCATCTTATTAAACATCACAAGCAATAAAGAGTGCAATCAAAAGATCCCTTAGTATCAACACAATAACGTAATGTAGATCACGTCGTGAAAGAATGAATGGAATGACCTTTTTTGACGACGCACACGACGTTTATTTTCAGAGCAGACGACTGAGAAGTAGTGGTGAGAGCGATTTGACAGCCAACGAAATCCCTCCACTCTGACGATTCATATGCAAATATATTTAAAAAATAAGTTCAAAGACAACACTGACATTCAGAGTACGCCATAACAATGTCAGATGACCAAACAGAAGCGACAGAAATCTTCCTGCAAAGAAGTGGGAACGGAGAAAAGCGAAGGGAAAGAGATAATGTGTTCATCTGCTCGACCGCGTAAAAGGCTAACTGTCAGACTTCATACCAAGACCCTCCATGGAAGTGTTCTGTAAGCAAATGAGAGAATCATAGAGTGTCGTCAGAGGCAGGATTCACCCGTACATGACGAGACTAGAGACTTACAGCACACATTTCATGCAGCCACGTATCAGTCTGTCTTTACCTATGTGTCATACGCAACACAACGAAATACAGTACACGCTTCGTGTGATGTAGCTCTAATGCAAAAAATACGAAAAAACGAAAATAAATCCTTTTTCTCCAAATAACGTCAATCTCCTTGGAATCAACCGGCACCAACCGCATCGTCAACCAAAATTCTGGGGATTTTTTTCCCACCATGACCTGAGCTGTCCAGGTGGGCAGTGGAACTCGTGGATTTAGGGGTCGAAGGCAGGTGTCAAAAGACAATCAGCATGGAACACCTGCACCGTCACCACCCCGAGTGGCGGCTCTGGGAGCTGGCAGCACCCGGAATGGCCAGAGCTCTGGGGTGGGCGAGGCACAGCAGGATGGAAGCTCCCCACCCCTTTCCCTCCTCCTGCCCCACCCACCCCTAATGGGCACGCCGTGTCCACTCGGATAAGAACATGCACGGTAGAATGATTTTCAAGCACAACTCTAGTCCCAAACTTCTTTCTATCCCCTGACCACTTGCCCAAGTGCTTTGCCCTTCTTACGAACAGATCGTAACGTTAACACTGCCTGCTTCTCCACAAGTTCTGAAGGAAACACATTCCTAGGTCTCACTTTTCAAAATTGGGAACTGAACAGTTTTGTAACTATCAAAGTTATAATTAACATTACTCTCAGAACGAAAATGAAGTCACTGGTTTAAATCCTCGTGCTTTCTGGGTTACAACTTATATCGAGTGCACGAGAAATATAATCCTAAACATACCACAGAACAAAGCTTCTGATGAGAGCAATTATGCCATGTTTTAAACTTGTCCCAAGCAAAAAAGGGCCACTTTTTATTATTTCAGTGAGTGGCAGGACGCGTCCGTGCCAACAGGAGCGAAGGAAGCTTGCCGAGACAACTCGGTGCTTCCAAAGGCTTGGGGCATTTTGTATTGGAGGCTTTGGAGCGATCCTCAGATCGACGACTTTTCACGGCTCCCAATTGCACTGGGCGTAAAAGCTGTAGACCCAGGTGTTGTCTGTCACGCCTATCTTTCGCTTAGGGCCTGATTTGGACGGCTCAAGGCGTAAACTCCCCAGAATTACAGGGGGAGTAAGAAGTAAGGAGGCCGCTGTGCTTTCGTGGTTGATCTACTCAAGGAGCTAAATACACCTGTCCGCGTTCTGTGAAGCAAAGCCCGTTTTCTTGCTCCAGTTACTACACGTCTCAACTCTCCGCGGCGCCGAAGAAGACAGTAGAGCCACGGTGAGATGACAGAAAGGAAGAAAATGGTCAAACACGGCATCGGAATTTACTTTTAATCCCTCTCCCGCGGTCAAGGGACGACAACTCCAGTTTAAAGTCATTTATAGACCGAGCATCTTTGTATCGCTCACCCCTCTACGACCATGACCATTGCATGTCTTCAATCGCGCAAAGGACAGAACAAGCTGACCTTTAACAGACTTACGGCGGTCTGTCGTGGAGAAATAAATGATTATTGCTTCGCACGGTGGACATTTGACGTAATGGACGCTGCAGACCGGACATGTGGATGACAGATACACTGTTATTTGAAATGATGGACGAGCAAGGACAGAAGGAATGAACACGACAGACGACAAGTTTGACTGAGCGAATGTACAAAGATATAAACATGTTCTGCGAAGCATTTCAGTCTAACAACTGAAACCTTTAATGTGAACTGTGATATCAAGCCATTTCCTGGGAAAGCGTAAGCGTGGGCAGAAAAAACCTAAGAAGTAACTCTTCATGAATATATTTAATTAAAAAAACTTTAAAATATCGTTATTTTGCACGCACACGCACAAACACACACAAACGCAGAGCAAGCCAGCGAAAGAGAGAGAGAGAGAGAGAGAGAGAGAGAGAGAGAGAGAGAGAGAGAGAGAGGGAGAGAGAGAGAGAGGAAGAGGGAGAGAGGGAGAGAAAGGGGGAGCGAGTGAAAGAGAGAGAAAAATGAGAGAGATAACTGAACAGAACCGAACCGAACCGAACCGAACTGAACTGAACTGAACTGAACTGACTGACACTTTATTACTGAGGCCATAGGCCCAATGCAGTTGCAAAAGATTTCATAACAACTCATTCAAACCCTGTGTAGTTATGACATCAGTCTGCGGTTGGCATTTAACATAATGATCATGTACATACTACGTGTCCGTATCACATTCATATTTGTACCGTAGGCTGGCACGCCAAGAAGACACGCTAAAGAATAGCATGCCAGCTCTCGTTTCAAATCGTCATATAGCAATGGTCTTGCAATCCTGATATTCAATGCTCGACACTCAGCTGAAGTAAAAAGGCTCCATTCTTCACAGAACCATGGAATCAAATACGATTTATAACACACCAAGTCGTCATGAGGGGGAAACATGGTAAGAAATCTGAGTCTGCCTGATATTGACATTGTGGAGCATTTTGCACTTCACTAAAAATATTTAAGAAAATTCATGTCAAGAATTAACCATCACCCCCCAAAAAAACACAAAAAACCAACAAAAACCCCAACACTATTACCAGCTGTTCTTGGCCAATATCTAATCCATGCCGAGTAAAATAAAGCACATTTTCCCAAATTATCACTAATTAACCCAGTCTTTCGTTTCTTAGCAGAAAACCATAATATATACAAACATTGCCACAGCTCTTGTTAGGTGTATTATTCGTTCCTGTCATCCAGTATTGGCAAGTTTTCGTTCTCCCGAACGTTGTTTCGCACTGACCAAAGTACTCCCGCCTCAGTAATTCAAATGCCTTCGTTAAGTACAAAAAACCGTTCGTCATCATCCCTTTCATAACAAGATGAACATTGCAGATCCGATATATCTTGGGATATTTTGTTTACGGCGATTTATTTTACGCCACCTCCAAATCTTGTGAAAACATTCCTAAACCGATATCGTTCGCTGGCTGTGTTGCTACTGTTCCATTCTTGGAGAAAGCACTCTTTTAGTGTCTTTTTCAGAATTCACATGAAACAATTTGCATTTTGTACATCCCCGTGAAGTCAAACGAATCCAAGACCCAGTTTTTGTAGAAAGTCCCTCACTAACTCGACCCAGTTATAGTTACCGGTGGTGGTGGAATTTTGTAACATGAGATAAACTCGACTACAGAGAACGAACGAACGAACGAATGGTTTATTGGGTAGGCCTCCGGCCTTTTCCAAAGCAAAGCAAGCAATACACATTAAGCATATGGAAATACATCAAGTGGAACATCTGTGCCGACATCACATCACATACGTATGTCTACCTATTCATCCAAATAGAACGCGTTACATTCCGGTGAATTTACAGCCAAATCTCTTAGACTAAAGGCTTTGTACAGATAAACACCTGTTGCTCTGGTTATAGTGTCATTTTCATTGCTTAAAAGAGTTTTCATTGGATTTTCAGTATGTGGCAAAAGATGTACCAACAAGTACCGTTCCCTCAAGTCCTGCAGAGCTGGGCATTCCAACATGAAATGAAATTCATCCTCCTCTTTTTCTCTACATAATGGACATAACAAATCATATGGTTGCTTCATATATCTTCGTCTATGGATGTACAAATCAGTGATGCCCATTCTAAAGCGGACGAAAACATCTCTGAAAACCTTTTTATCGATACAACTGAGGTATTTTTCCACCACACACTGATTTTTTATTTCTTTGTAGAAAATATATCTGTTACTTCCGTTCAAGTTTCCATCCATTGTATACGGAAATGATCTATAAGTCTGTCTCGAAGGCATTTAATGAAGACACGATCATTTGCAGTGGACTGGTCCATCCAAACACTCTCAAATCCAAACTTGACCAACAAATCCTTTACCATCATAGCCCATGAGACGCAATTGTGAGGAAGACTACACATCATGCGATAAACTCTTTTAGGTAGTCTGTCATTGTCCATCTTCAGAATCCTCAGCCAGTACTTTATACTCCTTAAAACAGCATTTATGTACAAAGGAAATCGTCCCGTTTCACCATAGCACATTAAATTAGGGGTTCTTGATGAAACATTCAAAAATGACTTTATAGCATGGAGATGAACACCTTCAATGGCTTCGCATTCATGAACACCCAAACCTCTGCCCCGCACAACAGACTACAGAGAGTGATGCACAAAGGCAATCTCTCGAGGTTTCCGAAAGCCATATGGATAGGATTTTTTTTCTTGATCCAGGAAGCTCTCATAAACACGAGTACTTTCCACGCTTTCATGCTTTTCGAGTCCCCATGCTTTTGCACTACACAACGGAGCGGGTTGCACCTCCGATTCCAGCATTCCACTGAAGACTTCTGTCTTTACACAGTTCAGCATCCACAACACTTTCAGGATACGTACAACCTTTTGCTTTCCCTTCACTGTTTGCGTCTTCAAACGAGGCCTCTATCAACAGTCTCGTGGTGAAAACGTATATCAAGTGTCTGCATTAGTTAACGAGAAAGAAAGAGGGGAAAGAGAAAGGGAGAGAGAGGGAGAGAGAAAGAGAGAGAGAGAGAGAGAGAGAGAGAGAGAGAGAAAGAAAGTGAGAAAGAAAGTGAGAAAGAAAGAGGTGAGAAAGAAAGAGTGAGAAAGAAAGTGAGAAAGGGAGAGAGAGAGAAAAAATGAAAGAGAGAAAGGGAGAAAGAGAAAGAGAGAGAAAGAGAGTGAGAAGAATGAGTGAGAAGAGAGAGAGTGAGAGAGAGAGAGAGAGAGAGAGAGAGAGAGAGAGAGAGAAAGTGCGAGCGAGAAAGAAAGAGAGAGAGAGAGACTGAAGACATCAAATGAATACTACAAAAGACTACACACGACCACTCATTAACAGTGCAACCAGTTTACGAAGACGCCTAGGCCGTGCAACTTGCTCATCTTTCACTGTCTTGTCATGAACTGACTACAGCAGGTGCAGAAAGAGAGACCGGTGAAACAGTAATAGAGAAAACTCCAACAACAGACAGAAATGGTGAAACATACTTTGGTGGAATTTGCATTAAATTTGCATGAAACAAGCGAAGGGGTGGGCCTTCGGATGGCTCAGTGGTGAGGGCGGGTCTTAGTCGAGGATGTACGAGAAGAAGAGAAATGGAGACGATGGAAGAAGAAGCCATGAGGTGCATGCAAAGGAGGTGGGGGGTGGATGTTACTGGGGAAAAGAGGTTGAGTTAGGATGATGTATAAGCACTGCCAGAGAAACTGGAGGCGATGGTGGAGACTGAGAAAGAGAGGAAGGAAGAGGAAGGGAGGAAGGATGGTGGGTGGAAGGTGGGCGTGTGTGTGTTGGGAGGCGGGGAATAAGGTTGGGGAGGAGAAGGAGGAAAAGGGGTGGGGATGGAGGGAGGGGAGGGGTTGAGTCTGGATGGGGTCAGGGCAGACTGTGACACGCTGGCACGTCCGCCTCCGGGCTTCGTTAACTGACCGTCCCAGGGAGAGGTCAGCACTGACCAACACACACACTGACCACCACGACTGACTACCGGTCAGCCTGGCAACTGGCGTCCATCTTCAACATGTGACACGTCCACTGTCCAGCAGTATGGGTCAGCCAGCGGCTATCTGTAATGACCGCTATATACTGGACGTTTGGACTGACCATATCAAGCCGGGGGTCGCACTGTTCGGCGATAAATAGCCACCAGAGTAGATTTCCACTGACCACCGGTCAGTTTGCCTGACAACCCGCCACGTCAGCTCGACGAGAGATGTTGAGGCAGCCAGCAGCCTTCTACCGTTTTTGTTTCAACTCACTCTGCGCATGCGTACTTCTTCCGTGACTACTCTTTGGTATAGAGAAATGCAGCGCACGACATTTCCCCTGTACAAAAAAAGTATCCCCAGTGTTGATTTCAAACCTCCACCGCTCTGCTGAGGTGGACTGTAGATTTGTATGCGCGATTTATGGTAGTAGTATCCAGTAGCCATAGTTATTTGTAAGTTGAATGTTTAAAATCCTATTTTCTCAACCAACAAGTTGTGCTTTTAAAGTGCTGTTTACCTGTGATGCGTTTGCGTAATTCATGCTAAATTAGCTTTCCAATATGGCTGCAGATACAACACATTTTTGCTAGTTTTTGAAACATAATAACAAAAAGAAGCTAATGATAAAAATGTGTAATTTTGCACAGATGTACAGTACATGGGATACCATGTCCGGCACAAAATAAAAACAACTCATGTTACCATTTCATTTAAACACAATTTCATATCTGAAGTTATCGCAAATTACATATTCAAGATCCTGTATTTTTGACATACAGGATGATACGGTTTTGATTCTGGGTCATACCATAAAGCAGACTATATGAATCAAATATGCCTATTTAAAAAAAGTCAAACTTCGGAGCGCAGAAATATGTTGCCTGAAATCTAACACATAGCAGTGAAAACCTTTAAACTAAAAAAAGCATTTGAAGTTCCTTTAGCTTATCATGAAAGCTGACAGTTGGTGTCTACCTCCCAATTTAACTAAAACTATGAAATATATATTTACCAGAAACGAAAGCAAAAAGTTCGTTTCTACATTGAATTTACTACAAAGTGAAATGAAAAACTTATTATCGACCATATGTCAAAAAATAACATTTTTATAGGGTACTACTATCTGAAGACTTTTTTGCATCGCATATTTTTTCATGAAGTTCACGTTTTGTGCGTGGGCGAAGAATGTCGAATTACTCAAGCACTTCGCAGCTGTGGTACATGTGCGTCAGTGCTCGAAAAGTTTGCTGGATTTTGTCGTTAACTGACTTTGCTACTTCCTATGAGTCGTGAAACACCAACCAACAAAATCTTGAACATATCACACTTCATGTTCATCAAGTTTTGAAAAACTTTTCGTTTCAAAGACAAACCCACTCACAAGACATGTTATCAAATACGAAACACAACGTGAGTGTTGACATTTTTGGCACACAATCCTCAGGAAAACCGTTTGTGGAAACACGAGTTATTGAGGATCAAACGTCCTAACAGAAAGACAGATCGGTATATAATGCAGAGGGGAAAGTACTGTGATGTATACAGAGTGAAAATATCTAGGTAACAACACAAGGCGACAGAACATGCTGCAAGCGTAGCGAGAAGGTTAAAGCTTACATTATACTACGGTGTCGTATCCTCTCTTACTCCCTCACACATTGCACGACAGCTGGATCGAAATCCTGTCAGCACTCCATCCAAGGTGGAGATTTAGCAACACTTGTTAAAGGCAAAATTACACACTATTTGGCAATTTAGTTGAAGTGACGGAACAGGTAGTTTTGTGGTCAGCATCGCATACAGAAATGTGATAGGTAAAACGCAGTGCATAGAGCATACGTTGGGCTGCACTTAAAAACAATTTTGTCTGAGAAAATGTTAAAGACTCAAACTCAAAGGCAAGCCGTTGACTGATCTAGATATTTAGATGTCACACACACATACACATACACATACAAACACACGCACACGCACGCGCGCGCACACGCACACGCACACACATTTACGACCAGAAAAGCAGACATTCAAAAGCCACATTCTCTTCATAATGACTACATCCTGGTCATCACAACAACGAAATGATGCCTGCCACAGACGAACGGATGCTACAGGAAGTCCATTGCTGTGCCAAAACCACGCATGCGCAAAGGACGCGCTCTTTGGAACGACACGGTGTATCGACAGGTTGTTGACAATTTAAGCCCATACCTCCTCGTACCCTGGGGCAACTGTGGATAAATGCATTTCTGTCGACGTGAGACAAAATGCGCCAGTGAGAGATATGAACAACAATAACACAGGTGATAACTGACTCACATCCCACCTCGCAGACACTAACTCACTTCTCGCACATCTGCACATGCGCATTCCCAGGTAGCTTGACCTTTTCGTACTCTAAAAGCCGCGGCATGGAATAGAAGCCAGGTCAAAGCATACTTACAGTGATTCGACAGCATCTTCTTTGACTGCCCCCCCCCCCTCTCTCTCTCTCTCTCTCTCTCTCTCTCTCTCTCTCTCTCTCTGTCTCTCTCTCTCTCTCTCTCTCGCTCGCTGTCCCTCTCTCTCTCTCTCTGTCTCTCTCTCTCTCTCTCTGTCTCTCTCTCTGTCTCTCTCTCTGTCTCTCTCTCTCTCTCTCTCTCTCTCTCTCTCTCTCTCTTCGCTCATGCGTACGCGGTGTATGTGTGTGTGTGCATGCGTACGCGTGCGCCTCCGAGCGTCTGTGTGTGTTGTTGTTGTTGTTGTTGTGTGGTCTCTTGTGTGTTTATGTGTGCGTGCGTGCACGCTCGCGTTTGTGAAATGGCATCTCTTCACTTTCTGCACTTTGATAGATACCTGCTTCAGTACCTCTATTTTTAACGTTTACGCTCTCAGCACCGCTCCACCAGGACACAAAATTAATTTCCTCGAGGAGACGACGTTTGCTCTCAAGACACCCAAGCCAAGCAAGGCACCCTAGGGGTTCTCGGACTGAAATCTGAACACGGCAGAGCGGCGACATCAAAGGGAAGGCACGGCTTTGATTAGCCGCCTTTGCACCTGTGCACGCCGTGCACAAATCGACGCGGGTGATGTAAGGCCCGCGGTTGGACTGGAGGTGCAAGAGGGCCACGCTGCCAATAAACGCCTTGATGAGGACTTTAGACCAAGGATGCAAAAACGCGGACGAGTCTGGGGCTATACCGGTAATAAGCTACTAAAAATACTCCGGGTGAGAGGCTGGCCATAACCCTCCAGGTGAAAACTCAGGTGCCAAAACCTCACCTGGAGGAGGAGGTAGCCTTATCTGACGTCACATCGGCCGCCATACTGCCGCCAGTCACGTGAGCTCTTCAAAGTGTCGTGCAGTCTCAGGCGCCGGGTTTGTGCGCATGCTCACGCGATATGCTGCTTCCTGTCAGCAGGAGAGGAAGAAATCACGTGATCTGATTCGCTATCGCACGAACTACGTGCTGCATGGCCTTGGACAACGAACTCGAATGTCTCATTTGACTGATCGCAAAATGAAGACGATGCGAGCGTCTAGCCAGTTGACTCAGATTTAGATTCACATTCAGATCCACGTGTAGTACTGTGATCCAGGTATATGTAGATGGATTTTGTTTAAGGGCTGGTTCAAAGTGCGACTAGAGACACTTCTTCATGTACGGACGTCCATCTCTTCAGAGGCGGCCCTGGTTACAGGAAGCACATGTCCCAAAAGAGGATTGAAGACAGAGTCTGCAGTCCATTGCCCAGTTGAAACCCAAACTAATGAGTTGGCGTGTCGTGCTTGACGAGGTGCTAAATATTTCCAAGCTGAAAAAAATATTCTTGCGTGTATCGCTCCATCACCACAAGCAACAAAGACTGATCGATGGCTACAGCTATTCTCGAAATAAAATTAAAATTAAACCCCCACATCCACGTTTTCACCATACACCAACACGCTTTTTCTCCATGCAAAAAGACGGAGAAAAAAACCTGCTTTGATTTGCTAAATACTTAATTAAATGCTTGCCTCATGTCACATATTTCCTGATTTATACAAATCTTTCACGTTGAAGTGCTTGTGTATTGCATGTTTTATTGACGTGTGAAAACTCACTCTCTCTCTCTCTCTCTCTCTCTCTCTCTCTCTCTCTCTCTCTCTCTCTCCCTCCCTCCTCCTCCCTCTCTCTCTCCTCTCTCTCTCTCTCTCTCTCTCTCTCTCTCTCTCTCTCTCTCTCTCCCTCCCTCCCTCCCTCTCTCTCTCTCTCTCTCTCTCTCTCTCTCTCTCTCTCCCTCCTCTCTCTCTCTCTCTCTCTCTCCCTCCCTCTCTCTCTCTCTCTCTCTCTCTCTCTCTCTCTCTCTCTCACACACACACACACACACACTATCTCACTCTTTGGACGTGTGCATTTGACTGTCTGTCTGTGCGCACTTGTTTGTCTGCTTTTCTTTTAAAATAATTTCATGCTGAACAGCAATCAGATAATGAAACAATTTTCGTTGTACACCTCTACCTAGCTTGGAGCAGATGGCTTTCCCTTCTTAAAAATAATTGAGGAATGCAGTTTACTCATAGTGCCATTAGGTTCGATGAGCAGTTGTCATATTTTGCAATACAAAACAGGTTTACAACATCATGAATCCACTGAATACTGTTATTAAATGTATTACACCTTCATGAAGACTTCCAGGGTTGTGTGTTTGATCGTCTGCTTTTTGATTTGAGAAAAGCTGTCACTCTAATTCATGTATGAGGACAAAATCCGATTTGTTAACAAAACCCCTTACTAAACGAACATCTCAGTTGCTTTCCTAGCTCTGCCTGAAGGTATTTTGGTCCAAGGAAACTTACGCTAAGGTAAAACCCAGTCAACAGGTGTATACGTCGTGCACGAAATCTCGGTATCGCTTGAATTAGCAATGAAATGACAGAATGCAGAACCAGGCCATGAGAATGATGACAGGAGCCATGCGCAGTACCCCCATTACTGCTCTAGAGACTGACACAGGTCTGCAACCCCTTGATGACAGAAAGAACATCAAGGTGCTGACACAAGCAGCAAAGTTCAATCGCCTCCAAAATCATCCCATGCATGAAAGAATGAGCATGCCAACAAAAGGGAGGCTCAAAAGGTCCAGCTTTATCAACCAGAGCAGGATACTTGAGAGGAGAGACCCAGAACTGTTGGACCACAAGCCAACACCAATACCAACAACAACATCTGTCCCCTCATGGGAAAGACTGAAATTCCCAACCATCAGAGATAACATTCCAGGCATTGGGAAGAAAGGCACACAGTCAGACCACGAGAGGAAGTCATTGACCTTAGAGCTCATCCAATCTACCTATCCTGAAAAACAGTGGACACACGCCTATACGGATGGATCTGCCGCAGAAGCAACGAGGGATGGAAGAGGAGGTGTGTATATCAGGTACACCGGGTACGATACCCACATCCCCATAGCAACGGGCAGATACTCCACCAACTTCAGAGCAGAGGCAGAGGCCCTGAGAACGGCATCGGCCCACTTACTGGATCACCGAGATGCGACACACCAGCACGTGGTCATCTTCACTGATGCTTTGTCTGCGCTGAGCGCACTCCAGGACCCTCGCAAGAAGGAACTGAATGAACTTGCAGCCACTCTGTCTGAGCTGGCCGCACAGGTGACACTCACACTCCAATGGATTCCTGCACACTGTGGAGTGCATGGAAATGAGACGGCTGACAGACTGGCCAGGGAAGGTGGTCAGCTGGACCAGGAAGACAGACAGGTCTCTTATGCAGAAGAGAAGACCATCATCAAGGCTCTGTCTCAGAAAAAGTGGCGCCAGCAACATCCGAACTACAACCAAAATGACAGCTACCACTTTCTGAACAGAGCTGACCAAGTCATTCTGTTCAGACTCCGAACAGGACACAACAAATTGCCAGCACATATGTTCCACAAGTTCAAAGTCGGTCAGACAGACAGATGTTCTTGCGACACTGCCTCGATGACCGGTGAACACCTTCTCCAAGACTGCCCCCACCATGATGCCCTCAGAAGAGCCACATGGCCAGACCCAACACCAGTGAGGAGCAAACTCTATGGCAACCTGGAGGAGCTGCGGAGAACAGCTGCATTTGTGCGGGCGACTGGCGCAATCATCTAGCGATCAAGAAGAAGAAGAAGTAGAAGAAGAAGAAGAAGAGCAATGGCGTAAACACCAAAATGTAGTAGGAAAAACATTCCACAACGTGCAAAAGTATTTTTGTGAACCAGCTTTGATTTCTACCCTAGAAGTACTTAATTTCTTATACCCCATGCAGGGATTGTTGTATGTTGGAGTCAGCGTGGTTGTTGTGCGTGGGAAAAGGCGCGCGCGCGCGCGCGCGCGCGAGAGAGAGAGAGAGAGTGGGGGGGGGGGGGGGGGGAGGGGGGGGTTGGAAGGACCAGACTCTATATACAGCCTGCTGACGAGTGGAAATAGGCCCTATGGTCTACTCACCACTGGGACAGCAACTCCAGTCCTAAATGATTGGCCAGTTCTGCACCGATGACTTCGCTCCATCACTCCTGGTAGCGCCATCTAGGTCAGCCAGGGCACTCCGTGTCCACTCAGTGTCCGCACCTGAAGAGAAACAGCAGTTTTCAGAGCAATGAAGGCCGATGTGCATTCGCGGAGAGGTAGAGAAGAAGGAGGAGGAGGTGGAGGAGAAGAAAGAGGAGGAGACGGAGGAGGAGGTGGAGGAGAAGAAAGAGGAGGAGAAGGAGCAGGAGAAAGAGCGGGAGAAAAAGCAGGTGAAAGAGGAGGAGGTGGAGAAGGAGGAGGAGGTGAAGGAGCAGGAGCAGGAGTGGGAGGGGGAGGGGAAAGGGGAGGACGACGATAAAACACAAGCACCCTACGATCTCTCTCTCTCTCTCTCTCTCTCTCTCTCTCTCTCTCTCACACACACACACACACACACACACACACACACACACACGCGCGCGCGCACACAAAAACACGCGCGCGCGCGCGCCGAAATAGGTTGTTGAGTTACCGTAGTCTCCCCTCTTTCCCGATAAGTAGGACAACTATACACAATTTCCAAGATTAATGTTTCAGATTATCTACATGCCACATTAACATTCTTATCATTTTTGTCTGGAGCACGACACTAGGCCAACATGAAAAGTTACTGACTATAATACTGATGAACTGACACGCAACATCCGAGAAAGTCAAAGAAAGAAATAAGTTAATATTGTGGGTTGTTGAAAAGGGTTGAATATAGAAAATCCCTTAGTGTCGTTGATGGGACACTTTGCACACATTATACATAATTGACCTTATTAAGAAACAAAACGTCCCTTGCTGAATACTGAAATGACTATGTTTGCATGTGCTTTGTTGTTGCGTACATTTGTCACAGCCATGCCGTGACCTTTTCCTGCATCTTCACCATTCGACACTGGAGAGTAACGCCGCACACGTTTCCACCTCACACGCTAACAGAATGCTCAGCCCCCACCCTCTCCCCATCTCCCCCCACCCCCTCCCCACCTCCCCCCACCTCCCCCCACCTCCTCCCCACCTCCTCCCCACCTCGCCCCACCTCGCCCCACCTCCCCTTTTTCTCCTCCCAAAAAGTGTCATGGCTGCGTTAACAGAGCCGACACTATTTTTTTCTGCCGACCCTACACTTTTTTCGATCATGCAAAGAAGAAAAGAAATGAAAGACTTTGACGGTTAACAACGAAATGCGTGCTGTCCCATCTTCCATGACCTATAAGCACTAAGTGAATCCACTAGTTAAGTTTAAAAGAAAAGCGTTTTCAGTAAAAGAAAGTTTAGTTTATTTTCAATTTGGCCTCTTCTAAAAAGAAAAAGAAAAGAAGGTCAGGCCAACCTGCCGATTGTTTTTTTTGTGTTCCATGTCACCTCAACCACAACCTTTTCTTTTGGCCTAATGCAACGATATGATTACTTCCTTGTGTTATGTCAACATTAAAAAGGTCGATGTATGACTTTTTGTGGTGTGAAATTTCTTATGTGCTAATTTTTTGTACTTCTCATCAGTTGAAAATGATAATCTATCCCTCTTCAATGTAAAGTTTTATGCTCCATGGACTGCTCATCCGCCATATTTCTCGCAATGAAATATTAACTCGTCAGCGTGGTTTGCAACGGTTTATAGAGAAATTCCTCAGCCGGGTATCTGACAATTTTGTTAACCTTTTCAAGATGTATGTGAAACATGCTGCACACATTTAGCAGGGTTTATTGTCTTATCACCTTCGACTAAACGCAGTCACACCACACACACCGAAAACATCGACACAACTGTGCTATAACCTACTTTCTAATCTAAACCACCATTAAAACGTCTGATACAACCTACTACCTTTTCCATTTTCATCATATTTTCGTAGATTCCTGTGTCTGCGACGACACAGATATGAACAGCTGTAACGTAGATGGTTTCGCGCCATTTTCCCCTCTCGTAAGGACGGTTCGACTAACGTGACCTTGACGTCATCAGCGTCATTGAGGTCATCGTGTCCGTCCTTGGGGAGGCGTCCACTAAAAGCGTCCTTCCAGACCACTGACCACGCACAGAGCCAGGTTAGGATTGCTCTGGATGGAGGGTGCGCAGCAATGAATGGGGGAGGGTGTGAAGTGGTACCGTCAAGGGAGAAGAAGGAAGAATGAGGGGAGGGGAAAGGAGGAAGAAAAAGAGGGAAAGGGTGGAGTAATGGAAGGCAGATTCGCAGCGAGCAGGAGAGATCATTAGAAGGTCTGGGGCATGTTAAGAGAAGAGAGTTTGGTCAGGCCATTTTCGGTTCATGAGCTAGGAAGGCAAGAGAGAGAGAGAGAGAGAGAGAGAGAGAGAGAGAGAGAACGAACGAACGAACGAACGAATAGTTTATTTGCTAGGCCTCCAGCCCATTGCAAAGGGGTAATGTAACAATTTCTAGTCAGGAATGGTGTGTCGTGTCGCTATATCACGACGTTTTAGAGCTAAGAAGATGTACAAAGCAACCTTTCTGATTATTTGTTCTTCAGTGGAGCTCAACAACCGGACAAAGGTATCCTCGTTTCGTCTAACTTGATCAAGTTTCAGGTATCTACTTCTTAGGTCCTCATATACAGGGCATTGAAGTAACAGGTGAATATCATCCTCCTCCTCTTCAGTGCAAACCGGGCACGTAAGATCCACATCTGCAGCATATCTGTACTTGTGAGCATTTATTTCACTAATCCCTAATCTAAATTTCGTGAGGGCATCTCGGAAAATTTGTCTGTCTATGAAATGCAAA
>JAWQFJ010001097.1:120000-128663 GCA_034096865.1 Theodoxus fluviatilis | reverse complement strand
TTCCGCGTCACCAATAGTTTGACGTCATCGTGATGCACAACAGCATTTCTTTCTGTGCTTCCAATTCCCAAACTACAGGACAGATGGCATTCTCTTTATGGTTGTAATTCCTAAACGAGATAACATTTAATCTCCAAAATGTATTGGTTGTTCCTTGCATAAAACCCTGACCTTGCATCAAAGTTCATCATAATCCCTTTTGATCCCCCCCCCCCCCCCCCCGAATAACTAACTGACTGACTAGACTAGACTAGACTAGACTAGACTAGACTAGACTAGACTAGACTAGACTAGACTAGACTAGACTAAACTAAAACTAGACTAAAACTAGACTAAAACTAAAACTAAAACTAAAACTAAAACTAAACCTAAACCTAACTAAACTAAACTAAACTAAACCTAACTAAACCTAACTAAACCTAACTAAACTAAACTAAACTAAACTAAACTAAACTAAACTAAACTAAACTAAACTAAACTAAACTAAACTAAACTAAACTAAACTAAACTAAACTAAACTAAACTAATCTCAACTAATCTCAACTAATCTCAACTAATCTCAACTCAACTCAACTACAACTACAACTACAGCTACAATTAACTAACCAACCGAAGGTAAAAGACAACCTTCTTGGCGGAGGAAAAAACGCGGTGTGTGCTTGCGCAACCAAGTAAAGAAACCGAGCAACAAGGATGAAGCCTTTGTTTCAGGAGCGACGTTACGAGTCAAGGACCATCGCGACCTCTGGTCTATCACGGATCCTTTTGAAATGGTGTTTGAATTTGCGATACATTCCTTTAAACTTCCAATCTACATCACATGCCCGAGCTATTGTTTGCGGGGGCGTCACATCGGGGTGGCTGAGGGACAAAACAGGGTGGGTGGAGAGATTGGCGTGCGGATTACTGCCTGAAATCTGGTGGCCCGGCACCCTCGATCTCACATACATGCCTGGGGCCAGAGTTGTTGTCAAGCGGGTACAATCCACCCGAGCTGGCGATAGCGTCAGGCAACCCCAGCCAGGGTGGAAACTGAACACCATACATACTCTCAGCAGTTTACCCTCTACCCCAAACACGGTCTCCATCCAGCCCGTATCTACCCAAACCCTCCCTCTCCCCTCTTTGCCTCATACCCTTAACGCCGTCAGCCACCCAGCCGGTACACTAAACGCGTCCATCTACCCGTATAGTGTGGCGACTGTAGAATCAGCATACCTGACACGCATCGTGCTCTTCAACTCAAATCCCAGTTGATAGTTCGCTAATTAATCCAAGCAGCTCCATTGCAAATTAGGCGACCATCCAACCTATTAAATACTGGTCAAATACGTGAGTGACACACCCCGGGTGGATGCCAGACAGCTAATCTCCCCTCCCCCTCGCTTCTCGCCTCCCTTGCTTCATCATGAAAGGTCAAGGTTGGGCAGATATGGCGGTCTCTCAAGGAAAATATCCATAGTGGACAGCGTTGAAACGCCGCACTGAGGAACGGGGAGAAAATTATGAAAACATGTGTCCCTCTGTTTGAAAATGATTAAGTCCAGCATCCACGTCGTTGCTCGACGCATCAGAAGGATGTACCGGAACGCCAATGAAGGATGTCAGTGCTGCGAGCAGCGGGTGTCCAGGGCGCCTGCAATCTTGTCTGTGTGGTCATCTTAGGACACGCCTTGTCTCGGGGGAACTACGTACCAGAGTCGAGTGAAACTGCGCTCTCGTGTCTTTGTTCCAGAATAATCGCAGTTTTTGTCTGAGGCTGGAGCGTGGTTGTAAGTGTATTTTTTCTGAATATATTCGCTGATGGCGTTGCGGTATATTTCGTTGCAGTATTTATATACAATTGTCCGAAAAGAGACTGGGTGGTAGCCCTGTCAACCAGTGTATGTGAACTTGAGGAGTGCATTTTGGGGACAATTGAAAACACTAAGTCGTCTCTTGTTACCGACTAGAAAAACGCCTTAAGTGGTGTCTACAAGTTTTCGAGTGAGTTGAGAATATGAATCACGAAATATTTCATGCCTTTCCTTCCCATAATTATCTTCTCTCTTATCGTCAACCAGTTCAAGCCTCCTTTCTCCTCGTGTGTTGACAGGGCGACCGTTGCGACACGGCAAGATGGACACCAGCGGACATCCACGGCTACGGCACTGCAGGCCATGTGAAGAACGGGACATGGGGTGGACTGCCTCAGACGGCGACAATGACCAATCACTACGCACTCCTGTCCACAAATAAGGTGCCGGCAACGGAGGGACTGAGAAAAAACAGTTTTTGGCCCCAGGGTACGGAAGGCTGGACAGGAAACGCGGTTGCCAGGAGAATCGATGCAAACTGGGTCACGTGGGCGGAGGGCAAGGTCGCGGTCATTTGGAAAGGAGTGACCCCTCAAATGACAAGACTAAGGACGTTAGTAACGATCGATGTAAGAAAGGTAACTGGGTCTGAGGGACTGTGGAAAACATTGTCGTATCACGTGGGCAGCACTGTTCCTTTCAAGACTGCTTTTCTCTTAGACTGCGTGTCTCGGCGAAGGAATGTTGACAGGGCAGTCTTCAAGCTTTCTTTGGTCAGGAGCTTAAAAGCAAAGTCATGAAAGACCCATGTAATTCACTTTCTGCACGCCAGTTTTCACGATGTTGCCGAAGGCACTTGGTGGGCATAAAGTATACAAAGTGACCGACCGCAGTCTACGTGCAATACCAATGGGGCACATGATCGTTTCTGCTCGTTTGGACGTCTGGTAGGTTGTCCCTCCAGATCTTTCTGGTACGTCATCACATACATATACTTTCTGTTTAATTTTTGAACGACACTCACGTAAAACGTGCGCACTGCTGTGGGTTTGCTGGTCTGTACATACAGAATAATGTCACTTCCATACATTGAAACAAGACAATGCCATTTACGTTGCGCCTCAGACATTCAGCCCCTGCATGTACGCATGACGTTTATGGAATGCCGAAGAGGGTCTCTGGAAGTGGCCCTTCATGGAACACCCTAGGCTACCAAGACACAACCAACAACCGTCATTTCTCTCTCTCTCTCTTTTCAATAGTACCTTCAATCTATCATCCATCACAGATTCCGGTCACACGCGGAGGCTACTCTAGCTATGCCGAGGGCTCTGCGATCGCCAGTCAAGTAGCCTGGTCGTGGCTCTATAAACCAGCAATTTCTCCAATCACACCAATCTCGCCGCTCTCGCGCCACACAACGAGGCTTCCCGGGTCTTCACCTCACGCCTTCGATTTTCCATCAGCAGCCTTACCCTCCGTCCGAGTGCCCCCCTCCCCCTTCTTGCCTCCCTCTGTAATTCTCATTCCCCCTCTTGTAGCCTTCTCGTGTACCCCCTGGGGTGCGATTAGCCCCCTCCATCCCCCTGCCTCCCATTTGTAGCATCGATCTTGGGCCAGCCGTCACGTCTCCACGTAGGCACGGTGGACATGTTGGAGTGGGCCTGTTGCCCAGGTCGCCAGGCCTTTGGCTGTGTCAAGGAAACGGAAGTCTCGAGTCGGGCCATTCACACTATAGGCACGATGTTTCATCAAGGTTTCATGTTGCAGTCTGTACGTATGCTTGGGAGTGGCAAAATGGTTGTGTTCTGGTAGAAATGTTCATGTAACGTGAAGGACATCAACGCACAATTATTATCGTTTGTATGATGTTGTTTGACTATCATTCATTAAAGAGCAGTTCTTCCTTCCATAGAAGTTCTGGATATTCGGAATGTACTATACGTAAAGTAACATTCCATTCCTGGCATTTTTCACTTTTATAGTTCCCACAGGCTTTTTTCTTCCTAGCCATGTCTCGTTTGTTCTCACTTTCACTTTTCCCTTTGACATCTACACAGGAGTAATACACGCTCAGCACTTTTTATTTTTACCCCAGGATGCGCAGTCGAGCCATGGAACAGACAGCAACGAGCACAAGACCAGGGACAGAGTGCAAGAACGCTGGGGTGCGATACCAAGCATCTGACGTTTGGGTCTTCGCCTCCTCTACTGGAATCCCACATAGCACTTTGACCCTTTGAGAATGAACGAGAAAGAGAGCATGACATCTAATAGCTTTTGGATATGAATAAATCGTGTTCACTGATATTCTCAGATGCTGGGAGTTTTTTTTCCCATATGAATCATGGCAGTGAAGTAAAAGCATAGCAAAGGTAGAAAAGAAGTGTCTCTCGTGCAACAGGATTCATTTGCATTCAATGCGTTGCAGCACATGAGCAGTACATCACAGCGGATATCTGTTAGTTGTTTTTGTGAGTTTTGCGAAGTCTCTCAAGAACATAGCATGCTACTCTGTTACACACCTGCAGAGAAAGACGTCTACAAATCCTGTCAAAGCTGTCAAGACGGAACGTCTCCGAACTGCACAAGGCCGTCAAGACACCAGGGACGCACACCGAGACCCCTTGTGTTGCAAGATCACTGACGAGTGCTGAGCTGTCGAGATTCTGCCGCCAATGTCGCCATAGCACCCTCGAGTGTTTGCCTCTTCTGGCTCGAGATTGTCAGCACAAACAGCCAAATTATCAGCAAAAACAGCCAAATTATCAGCAAAAACAGCCCCGCCAGCAGCAGCGGCATCCCTCTGCCGTTTGGCAGCTTCTAGCTCTTTGGGGGATCTGGACAGAAGCTGTGGGAAAAAGGCGGGAAACCTGGTTACTGAGCTCCCCGGCTGTGGCCCAGAGAGCCAGCCAGACGGGCTGGGGAGAAAGGTGAAAATGGACACGTCCACTTTGACCCGTGCGTCCGTGAATTGCTACGCCGAATCTGAGAGAATCTCGTTTGGAGTTTGTCAAAACCATTCATGTGGCAGTTCCCGCCACGACCTTGTTCAGTGACGCAATTTGCCTCCGTGATCGGGAGTATGCGGAGTCCTACACGCATTTCCTCTCTGGTGGTTTATTCTCTTACAAACTGCACACCGCTCCACATGGTAGCGCACTGCTGGTAAGCGCCCTATTGGGAAAACTGGTCTACGGACGAGAGACATGTTGTCATATTTGCTGAAGGAACCAGAGCAGGACATCGTCTGCTTGCTGTGCACGGCCGACCTCTGGACACGTTCGTCGTCACGTCAGCCATACAACGAAAGCATGGGGAGTACAGGGGAAGCGAATTGTCTGCAGAGGTGTGGAGGTAGTGCCTGGCAGGGGTGGGGAAAACAAGGCCTAGTGTTATGAAATGGAAAGGGACGGGGATGGCCCGGAAGGGGCGGGGGGGTGGGAGGTTGAGAGAGGCTGGGGGTGAAGAATGTAGGAGAGGTATGGGGGCCAGCATGGTTAAGATTGAGGAAGTAGATGGAGTGGAGATGGTGAAGGCAGGGGTAGACTGGGGGTAGGCAGGGGGTGGACTGGGGGTAGGCAGGGGGTGGACTGGGGGCAGTGAAGGGGTACAGGGCCAGCAACGTTTTCCATCGCCGCCCGAAAGGGTCTGCAGCAGTCGACCGATCTTCTCCCTGGAGACTCACTACTTCCTCCCCAGAGTCTGGGTAGAGTGATGTCGAGCGCTAACCCTTTCTGACAGCGTCGGCTGCGGCCGTTTAGTGCTCGTGGACAGGAGGGGGGAGGAAGCTGGGGGTGGTGGGGTGTGGGGGTGCTGATGCCTAGGGATAGAAGGAGGGTACAGTGAGGAATAGAGATGGAGGTTTGCAGGACGGAGGGAGCAGTCAGGCAGAGAGGAGCAAGGGATGCGGGGAGCAAGACTGGAGTCTGCACTCCATCCAGGGGCAGCCTGCCTGCCTGCCATCCTGCCTGCCTGCCCATCGTGGTGTGGGAATCAGAAGACATCCACGGCCGCGCTCTGGCCCTCAGATCAGTGACTCCTTTAGCAGTAATGCGATTTAGTGACAGAATGAAGAGGCTGAGGAATCGGACTCTTTGTAGTATATGAATGGCATAGACATATGGTGTGTCATGCTACTGGATGGGCAGACCTGCTTTTGAAAGGTTTGCTCGCGGATCATGGGTTATGACCTCTAAAATTTAAGCAAAGAGATTCCGCTATCTCACCATCGCTTAAATATTCCATTTGTGTAAATGGGGTTTTCACTAGAAAAACAGATATTCGGAGTAAATCCCGCTGAACAAGGATCTTCGCAAAGCTTTGACTGGCAAACGTATGGCACTTGACCAATCATGTCATTTCCATTTCTTCTCAATTAAACAGCGGAGAACCAATTTTTAACTTACCATCTTTCGAGTCTGGTGATAGACAGGAGCAGACAATGACAGACCCATTTCTATCCAGGGAAAGGGAAGCCTTCATAACCGTAGCAATTGAAAATATGACAGCCGGTATCCATGATTACTATCATAACTCTCAACATGTTTTTTCTACTTGAGCGTGGGGCAAAGTAATGAGTCTCACGAGACTTTCTCCGGAAGCCGCAACAGCGTAGTGGCAGATGGAACTCCGTGCATACAGAGCCCAGGGCCAGACCCACGCCTCGTGGCCAGAGGGCCTCACGCAATAACAATCCGTGCATCAACAATAACACTCATAATAATGTGCATGATGGGATTGATACAGCATCGCGCCTCGTCAATTACATCTTGCACAACTCTTCATCGTCCTCATCAGCGTGGAGTTTATCGATCGTCGTCATCGCATGGATGTCTTCACAGGAAGAGGACAACTGACGGGTTAGCTGATGGAGCCGTGGAGCGGAGGGCTGGATCACGTGGCCAGATAGGTCTGTGTAGGACAGAGGTGCATGGCTTGACCAGGGACTGAGGCAAGCAGACGCGCAGGAAGTTGCACAAACCGATGGGAATCGAGACAGCCTCGGGCCCTGCAGGTGTTTGGGAGGAGGGTGGGTAGGTAAGGGTGGGGGTGGGGGGTGGGTAGAGTGGAGGGGTGGGGGTGGGTAGAGTGGGGGGGTGGGGGTGGGTAGAGTGGGGGGGTGGGAAAGAAAGAGGAGAGGAAGAGGCATTACGCAGGCAAATGTGCATGAAGTATTTTGGGGGAGGATGAGGGAAGAAATGGGGAGAGGAGAGAGAAGGGGATGCTGGTGCAAGGGGAAGGGGAAAGGGAAGGGGGAAGGGGGGAGGGGGAAGGGGGAAGGGGGGAGGGGGTAGGGGGTTGGGTCGGGGGTGGAGGAATGAGCTGAGGCGTCTGCTTGTATTCAGCTGTCTGTCCCCTTTGTTTCTGCAAGGAAGTAATCCCGTGTCGAGGCGCGATCTTCCTGCACTCCCCCTGTCCTCCAAGGACGGCGGCGCCTTTCATCCCTGATTGGATGACGTCGGACACGGGTGTGAGCGACAGGTGGGTCACTGATACACCACCACCCCGCACCAGCACTGCAACTACCTCCACCCCCACTCCACGCACCTCCCACCCCCACTCCAGTCTTGGCACCTAGGGTCAGACGACTGGAGCATCCTCTTTTTCAGACTGGATTAGCAAACGCCTGCTACTACTTGTGTGTGTTCTTGTCAGGGAACCTAACGTGCTGTCGCTGTTGGAAATGGCTGTCAGCCGGCAAACGAAACAATTTGTTGTGGGATTTGTGACTGCACACAGATCAAGACGACACAATCGTGCCACAGGAAGTTGCAGAGTCACTCAAACAGGGTTAATTACATAAGACAGCTATAAACAATACATTAAGCCATGCCATGTTCCTCTGTTCAGTAACATTTTTGGTGATTCAATGACAAAATGCACGTGTTTAGGGAGATTGGAATTTAATAAACCTTTATCTTTGTTTCCTTGATGACAACTGCTTGTCCGAAGTGATACGTAACCTGTGCCAGATCAGAACGTATGAAGGTCATGGGGGGCGCATGATATGAATGAACATTTCCTTTCTTTTTCTTCCACGTTTGTCTTCAGTCTATTAAAAACAAGGAGTTATCGCTTTGTACGGCAACAACCTTCACGACGAAATCCTGCAAATTGAGCTTCCAAGCCTTAGTCAGGAAGCCCATTTGCAGTGCAGTGTAATGGAATTTAGTGTAGTGTAGTGTGGTGCAGTGTAGTATAGTGTGGTGCAGTGTAGTGTAGTGTGGTACAGTGTAGTGTAGTGTGGTGCAGTGCAGTGTAGTGTAGTGTAGTGTGGTGCAGTGTAGTATAATGCAGTGTCGTGTGGTGCAGTGTAGTGTGGTGCAGTGTAGTGTAGTGTAGTGCAGTGTAGTGTAGTGTGGTGCAGTGTAGTGTGGTGCAGTGCAGTGTAGTGTAGTGTAGTGTGGTGCAGTGCAGTGTAGTGTAGTGTAGTGTAGTGTGGTGCAGTGTAGTGTAGTGTGGTGCAGTGCAGTGTAGTGTAGTGTAGTGTGGTGCAGTGCAGTGTAGTGTAGTGTGGTGTAGTGTAGTGTGGTGTGGTGTAGTGTAGTGTGGTGCAGTGCAGTGTAGTGCAGTGTGGTGCAGTGTAGTGTAGTGTGGTGTAGTGTAGTGTAGTGTAGTGTGGTGTAGTGTAGTGTAGTGTAGTGTGGTACAGTGTAGTGTGGTGCAGTGTAGTGTGGTGCAGTGTAGTGTGGTGCAGTGCAGTGTAGTGTGGTGCAGTGTAGTGTGGTGCAGTGTGGTGTGGTGCAGTGCAGTGTAGTGTGATGCAGTGTAGTGTGGTGCAGTGTGGTGAAGTGTAGTGTGGTGCAGTGCAGTGTAGTGTGGTGTAGTGTAGTGTGGTGTAGTGTAGTGTGGTGCAGTGTAGTG
>JAWQFJ010001097.1:112500-115000 GCA_034096865.1 Theodoxus fluviatilis | reverse complement strand
TCTGCAATAGCGGCAACTCCCCCTCCTAGTCTGCACTCGAACTCCAACCCCAAGCAGTCCCTTTTTTCTTGCTCGTCTGTCTTTCGCACTGCCAGGGGCTTCTCGATAGAGACAAGGCCGTCCCATCCAAATGGGGGTGAAATGCCCTCAGACGCCTGGAGGTCGGAGGCGATGTCATCCCTTGATGAATGTCGACCAGACCGTGATGACAAATGTCTCCTTGTCATTCAGCCACGGAATAATTTTAAAATAGAGGCGATGGTGTTGCGTCCGTTTCAAAGGAAAAATGAAAAGGATTGGAATGTAATTATCACAACGGCATGTATATTTACATCAACAACGCTGAAGCGGTTGTAGGTTTGTCGGAATAGAAGGAACTTCTGTTTTTAATGCGTATCATCTTGACATTCACTATGTCTATGTATGAATTATGCAATGTTGTCTTTATGTGTTCTCTTTTCGCAAAACGTTTACTACTTAAGCTTGTGACTTCAAACTAGTCAAGTACTTAGGTACGTAAGGGGACGCCCGCCCTGGCAGACGTTCGCACCGGGCACATTTACGTTTCAATGCTGGAGTCGTAAACAGGCACACAGATTGTCGAACTTCATTATCTATTTAACTCTAATGCTCAAATAATTTCGCATTGCATCGCCGTGTCGTCATAGTAGCGCAGTTTTCCCTCTTTCCTCTGCACATCCCAAGTCATCGACCACGACCAGTCATGCGTGGCGGGGAATATCATGGCGGTCAAACCTTATGCATGCGATCAAGCGCTAAACACCGCGGGCCGGATTCTGGAGGATTTACGGAGCTGGGGACCTAGTCACTCAGCCGTGCCGTCGGAAGCAGGCGGCTGTGGTGCCACTGCCTTGTCTGTAATGGAGGGGTGGGACTGTGGATGCTGGACTGGCACCGCGATCGACTCTCCTCATGGCATCTGCGTCCTCCTCCGCAGACGACCCCACACCGGGTAGGTCGCGGGTGTCATGGCCACACCGCCGAGCTTGAGAAGCGGCGGCACCCCGACACGGGAATCTACCCGATTCACAGCGCAAATCCACCCGCAATACCCACGCAAATAGGGCGGCTAACAACCCTCCCCGTTTACACCCGCCTTCACCCCGGGTATAAACTCCGCGTGCTTTGAAAGTCCACCCCTTTATAGACCGGCCCCTGACTTGGCGGTCGTGTCTTCCACAAAGCCAGGTCGCACGGGCCCTAGTGGAAGACGCTACCTAATCCCGTAAATTAATCCCTCGCCTCTGCCAAAAGTCCACCTTTCTCGCCAGACAAATGAGAAGGCAGGGCGGGGGAGACGTGGCAGTGCGTTATTATGCACCTCTCTTTTCGCCTCACCATAAAACGAACATAACCGCCATCAACCGTTCATAAAGTGCAGGCACCACAGCAAGCCTCACGGCTGCCATTGCACCCCGGCGTGGCGCTCGTGCTTTCATAACTCGCGCCTTTGTCCAGGGAGAACGGGCAGCATATTACGCCTGTAAAGAGGAGTCAGAGAGCCCTCTTAAAAGAGCCATGCGACAATCATGCCAGTCTTCCGCTCGCGAAAAGTTGTTATCACGACAAATCTTACGTCGGTGTGACTTTTGGCTTGCATTGTGCAACAGCTTTTCCAACGTGCCATTTTACTGCTTCCTGGGGCACATTCATGTCGCAGCCTCGTGCAAAACGATGGAGAGCCATCACGTGGGAAGGACTGCCGAGGAATGATCGATCGCCACGCAATGACTTTGCCAATCATCAAGTCCTAAGAGCTATTGGTGGAGAATTCAACCTATTCTTTATTTTATATTGACGTATCTCTGTACTTCTTTAATCTACACTGTCACTAGTAAGTCGTACGCCTGCACTGCGAGCTTTAAAAAAAGGTGTAGTCCCTTCATGTTTGGTGTTTTTTTTTTTGCTTGAAACGACAAAAAAGATTGATGTCATGTGTGCATAATTAAATAGCGTAGTCATGCTCTGCCAAGGCTGAGATGGTGCACTAGCAGTCCCGTGGCCCGTAAGCCAAAAGTAATTAGTCATTGGATGGAAGTGAAGCCTGCAGTTGTAGGGAGAACGTCTTCTGTCACTCACCCGCCAGTAGTCGTCTCCATTTGCGCTTTTCCCAGGGCTGAAGTAAGACAGAAGACCCACCCCCTCCCCTCACTCACTGACGTTCCCACTCCCCCCTCTTGCCTCACCCGTACTCTCCCCTCCATTTCCACCCCCCACCCCCATCCCTCTACTCCCTCCCCTAATCTTACAGGTCTGCCTTGCCCAGGGGCCTTGTGTGGCGAAAGCACGTGATCAAGCTGATGAGTCAGACGTATCGAAACACGGAGGTGAACGTAGCATACTTTTGCCGGTAGGCGAAATCTCTAGTTGACTAGAATGAGCTCCAGGAGCTGCTGTTCCCTGCCCAGGCTGGTGGCATCCTAGACCGTAGAGTATCCTAAAACGTAGAGTGCAACCTACTTGCATATTATTAACATGA
>JAWQFJ010001097.1:70000-107500 GCA_034096865.1 Theodoxus fluviatilis | reverse complement strand
CCCAAACACGCTCTCACGCTTCGGGGAAGATCAGCAAACGCGGTAATTCTGACATAAACATGGAGGCAGTCATCGAGAGCGAAACAGCACAGGTCGGCCCGCGTTCACAGTGCGTATCGAAGCAAGGAGAAGTTAAGCGCTGTGCGGACGATTCCGCCACGGCGCGATGGGACCTGGTTCATCACCATCGTAATGAAGGGCTTCCACCACCACGTCCACCCTTTGAGAGCGCGCTGTAGCATGGGGGTTCGGCCAAAGCCGGGTTTTGTGTCGGGTTTTACGCAGCGACTGCAGACTAAGTGGACTATGGAGTGCGGGTGCCAAGGAACTCCCCGGTCTCTTGGCCGAACTGACGGTCAACCCTCCCCACAGTCAAAAAGGCGCAGACAGCAGTGAACGTTCAGATCTACACAGACGTGTTCAGTCTTGCTACCCATTCCCCCACTTATTTCCTCGTTCTCTTTCTTCACGAAATGCCGTTCCATCCTTCCTACCTACCCACCCCCGCCCCATCCCCAACCCCTTCCATCATACTTGTATATTGCACCCTAGAATAGGTTTGCTTTATACAATCAAGCGCCCCCACCCCCTCTCTCCCAAAACTCCTCCTCTCTTCCACACTTCGCTACCCACCCCTTTCTTCCCATCCCACACCCGGGGTGGTGGCCACACTACCCTTGAAGCGCTGCATACCTCCTCGCCTGCAATTCATCATGCCCTTCTACCCTGAAAGACGCAGCTTCTCAAAGGGCATGACGGGGGAGAGGTAAGGTTTAGAAGAAGGAGGGGTGAGGGGTGGGGGTTAGGGGTGGAATGGGAGTTGGAAGGGGAGTGAGTTGAGGTCCACAGAAAGGGCTTGCATGGTTGAGGAAGACGAAAGGCAGGCAGGGGGTGGGGTGTGTGAAAGAGATCCATTACAGCCCCGGACGTAATTTCCAGCAGAAAAGGAACAGTGAAATAGTGGGTGAGTGGGTGAGATTCAAGTGAGGCAGAGGTTGACCTGGACCTCAAGAATATTTTTCACAGATTGAATGTGTTCGAGGTTTCACACTGGCTGCGTCCGAAGTGAGAAGTAGGAGCAGCGCCAACATCAAAAACCGAGGGTCAGGGTTGGGTGGAGGGGGGTGGAGGGGGGTGGAGGGGGGTGGAGGCGGGCTGGGAAGGGGTGAGGGTTGTGTCGGGGAGGCGGGGAGTCCTCCAGTAGGCCGGATTTTGAGTGGGGGAGAATAGGCAAACACATTAGGCGGTTCGCCTCTGGTCGCTGCTCACTGGTGTGTGAGACGCGCATTGCGATGGAAATCGCATCGGGGACAAACGCGGGCTTTGTGGGATGGGCCCATAGGAGTCGCCGTAACACTGGAGTTGGCGTTACACTGGAGCTGGCGTTACACTGGAGCTGGTGTTAACACTGGAGCTGGTGTTACACTGGAGCTGGCGTTCTACTGGAGCTGGCGTTACACTGGAGCTGGCGTTCTACTGGAGCTGGCGTTACACTGGAGCTGGCGTTACACTGGAGCTGGTGTTAACACTGGAGCTGGTGTTACACTGGAGCTGGCGTTCTACTGGAGCTGAAGTTACACTAGAGCTGGCGTTCTACTGGAGCTGGCGTTACACTGGAGCTGGCGTTAACACTGGAGCTGGCGTTAACACTGGAGCTGGTGTTACACTGGAGCTGGCGTTCTACTGGAGCTGAAGTTACACTGGAGCTGGCGTTACACTGGAGCTGGCGTTAACACTGGAGCTGAAGTTACACTGGAGCTGGTGTTAACACTGGAGCTGAAGTTACACTGGAGCTGGCGTTAACACTGGAGCTGAAGTTACACTGGAGCTGGCGTTACACTGGAGCTGGCGTTAACACTGGAGCTGGCGTTAACACTGGAGCTGAAGTTACACTGGAGCTGGTGTTAACCCTGGAGCTGGCGTTACACAGGAGCTAAAGTTACACAGGAGCTGGCGTTAACACTGGAGCTGGCGTTAACACTGGAGCTGCCGTTAACACTGGAGCTGAAGTTACACTGGAGCTGCTGGTAACCCTGGAGCTGAAATTATTGAGGAGCTGGCGTTACACAAGAGCTGGCGTTACACAAGAGCTGGCGTTACATTGGAGCTGGCGTTAACACTGGAGCTGGCGTTAAAACTGGAGCTGAAGTATCACTGGAGCTGGTGTTAACACTGGAGCTGAAGTTACACTGGAGCTGGCGTTAACACTGGAACTGAAGTTACACTGGAGCAGGCATTAACACTGGAGCTGGCGTTACACTGGAGCTGGTGTTACATTGGAGCTGGCGTTACATTGGAGCTGGCGTTAACACTGGAGCTGGCGTTAACACTGGAGCTGAAGTTCAATGGAGCTGGTGTTAACACTGGAGCTGGCGTTACACAGGAGCTAAAGTTACACAGGAGCTGGCGTTAACACAGGAGCTGGCGTTAACTCTGGAGCTGAAGTTACACTGGAGCTGGCGCTACACTGAAGCTGGCGTTAACACAGGAGCTGGCATTAACACTGGAGCTGGCGTTTCACTGGAGCTGGCGTTACACTGGAGCTGAAGTTACACTGGAGCTGGTGATAACACTGGAGCTGGCGTTACACAGGGGCTACAGTTACACAGGAGCTGGCGTTAACACTGGAGTTGAAGTTACACTGGAGCTGGTGGTAACACTGGAGCTGGCGTTAACACAGGAGCTGGCGTCACGCTGGAGCTGGCGTAACGCTGGAGCTGGTGTTACACTGGAGCTGGCGTTAACACAGGAGCTGGCGTTACACTGGAGCTGGCGTTACACTGGAGCTGGCGTTAACACTCGAGCTGGCGTTAACACTGGAGCTGGTGCTACACTGGAGCTGGTGGCACACTGGAGCTGGCGTTAACACTGGAGCTGGCGTTACACTGGAGCTGGCCTTAACACTGGAGCTGAAGTTACACTGAAGCTTGTGTTAACACTGGAGCTGGCCTTAACACTGAAGCTGAAGTTACACTGGAGCTGGTGTTAACACTAGAGCTGGCGTTACACTGGAGCTGGTGTTAACACTGGAGCTGGTGTTAACACTGGAGCTGGTGTTAACACTGGAGCTGAAGTTACACTTGAGCTGAAGTAACACTGGAGCTGGTGTTAACACTGGAGCTGGCGTTACACAGGAGCTGGCTTTACACTGGAGCTGGTGTTAACACAGGAGCTTGCGTTACACTGGAGCTGGCGTTACGCTGGAGCTGAAGTTACACTGGAGCTGGTGTTGCATTAAAGCCAGCGAAGTCTAAAGCCAGTGTTACACCTGAACCTGTATTAGTCTGCCGTTACATTTGACCTTCGCTACATTGCAGATAGCGCTATACAGGTGGTTGCGCTACACCAGAGAAAGCGCTATACTGGGGAGAAAGCTGCACTGAGAATAACGATATACAAGGATAGCGCTACATGGGAGTTAGCGATGTACTGGAGATAGCGCTATACAAAGATTGGAGATAGCGATGCACAGGGGATATCACTGTACTAAGGATAGCTCTACATTGGAGCTAGCGATGTAGATATACTGGAGATAGCGCTATACAAAGATTGGAGATGGCGATGCACAGGGGATATCACTGTACTAAGGATAGCTCTACACCGGAGATATCTCTACACGAGATATAACGCTTTTCTGAAATTTGAGGTTATTGGAACCGCTGACATTGTGGAGCGACTGGTTTTAGCACGCAACAAACATCCCTACATCAGCACCACAAGGACAGAAAGTTACGCGTTGCACATACTGGCTGTCATACAAGGTTTACACTGTGATAAAGACTACGTTTTCTCACAATATTAATAAGAAAAATCCAAGCAACATCTTTCTCTCTTTCTCTCTCGCTTTCGCTCTCTCTCTCTCTCTCTCTCTCTCTCTCTCTCTGTATGTGTGTGTGTGTGTGTGTGTGTGAGAGAGAGAGAGAGAGAATGAATGAATGAAAAAGAGAGAAGGAGAGGGAGAGAGAACAGTGGTATCATGTTTTCTTTATTTAAAAAATTTCAAATCCTTTGTGCAATTTTCAAATCGTGCCATCTGATAGGGCAATATATTTCACTAATGAGAATTTCCTAGCGCTGCAGCGGGGATTTCATTCAGGCAGTTTTTTCGTTTCTCCTGAAAGACGAAGGAGAATGGCAGCTGGTTGCCTGGTGTCCATTTAGAAATCCCCAGGTGTGCAAGCATTCAACGTGTGTAGAACGTATTTCAAACAGTAATTGATGCTCTAACTCACTATCTAAATCAATCGGACGTTCCGTATTCTTGGCCATTGTAAAGATTCTCTGTGGTTTGGGTAGAGGCATTGAGATTGCCTTATCGAAAGAAATTTCCTTCATTGCGAAAATCACAAGTGAAACTGAACAGGCGAACCAAACATGCGTCTGTATATATCAGGGAAACGGCGAGTTTGTGTTTTCTTTACAGAGTGCAAAGATCCTACGTAGGCGCTCGCCCGACACACGCCTACTGTGGCTGGAGGGGGAATAGAAGAATGCCAGACACCCTTTACAACAAAAAAACCGTTCCGGCCCCCGTATTTGCAAAGTGCTTGTGCAAACTGCATGTGGATTGTGCATTATGCGATCATGACGGCGGAGCGAGTGAGTGTGTGTACAGCCCATACGACGGGTCGCCTTTGCTGTGGCAGGGACGAGGATGGAGGCGTTTTACGGGTACTTGAGACGAGTGGAGGGCCGAAAAGGTTTGCTCTGTGAATGGCGGGGAAGTGGATCTGCGAGCTTTCATGACAAATCAGTGTTCACGGCAAACTGCCTCTGTCCTTTGTCAGGGATCGCAAGTTCGGGTGGCAAACGGGGATTCTCTCAGTAATGAAACTACTGTTTGCTGTCAGTAGACATGCACACCAGTATTCAGTGATTGCGTACACCATTCCCATATCTGCCGCTCAAATGTTGGATCGACGGATGTTTTGCACACAAAATTACTTTATTCTGCTCGGACTTGAAATACCTAGCACTGTTGTTGCATCAAGCTAGTTGTGTTTTTTTTGGAGAGGAAATGTATGTGAAGTAAAACGTTTTCATGTGAGAAAATTGTGGGACCAAAACAGAAAAACCGATGCCTTCCTATACTGAAACCACGACAACATATCTGCAATACTCGACCATATGCCAAATCACGGTGAGGTTCATTGCTTCGACCATTTCTGACATCGACAACTGATACTATCCGTCTACCACTACTGGAAATTATGTCAGTAAAAAACCCTTGCCTAAGTGAAGATATTTTGTGTGGAGGCAGGTGACCCCACTCTATGGGTGACGAAGTCACTTGAAGCAGCAGACCTGAGTACCTCGGCAGAGTCACCGTGTTTCCCGTTGTGTTTCCTTGTCCACACGCCACCGTGGCCACAGTCCCTGCCTACCCCTTGCCCTCAGTAGCGTGTGCTAACACGGAGTAGCGTGTGCTGTCACGGAGTAGCGTGTGCTGTCACGGAGTAGCGTTTCCTGTCACGGAATAGCATGGACTGTAACTTTGGGAGCGGTCCTTTGCCCTGCCCGCCAGCGCTTTGCTTGAAGTGGGTGACTTTTCGTACATAGGCTCAGTGGAGCGCACCTGCTTGCGTGCCATTCTGTCTACCTTAGTGCCTGCTTGCTTAGTTGCCAGAAAAGCTGACTGTATGTAAGCCTTTCTGCTTGCCTTTCTACCTGCCTGCCTGCATGCCTGTCCGCTCGCTTGACTGCCTGTCTGTCTGCTTGCCTGCCTGCCTGCCTACCTGCTCGTCTGCCTGCCTGTCTGCCTGCCTGCTTATCTGCCTGCCTGCCTATCTGCCTGCCTACATGTCTGCCTCCCTGCCTACCTGTCTTTGTGCCTGCCTGCCTGTCATTTAAGTGTTTACCTGAATATCTTCCAGGCAAGACCTGCCTGCCGGGTTGGCAGCGCCTGTCCGTCCCTGTCTGGGCTTGTGTGCCTCTCTATGGGGACAATCAGGCCAGCCCGCGCGGTATTGAACACGGCAATTCTTCCCGCGAGGGGATTAGGCCGAGGATTTGCCTGCTTAAGGCGGAGAATAACTACAAATCGTTGATTGCGATACTTCCCGGCGGCTTGCATGTCATCCGGCCCCGTGAAATATGGAGGTGACAAGCAAATTGACAGCGGGCACCTGTCATTTGTGCGCTCAACACGGCGCCTCGTCCGTGGAAAGAGCTCACGCCAGGTCTCTCCGCTCTGCTCAACACCAGACACCCCATGCTGGTTGGGGCGGCCTGGTGTTTCGATGAGGAGAAATAACGGCTCGGGTTAAATCGAAGGGCGAAGGTTTCGAATGTACGTGAGTATTTGAATTCATAGGATGAATGCGTCATCGACCCGCGAGGCGTTCTTTGGCCTCGCATTACTCCGTAACAAAATCAAATGTAGGTGCGTGATGCAGTATTAAAACTTTAAGTATTGCCTACAGTAAGCTGTTAGCAGGATTCATGAAATGTAAGGTTTGAAATGATTTTCGTATTCAAGAGTTTTGATGTGAGACTAATCGATACAAACGAAGTTTATCGTGGCGCTTGATGCATTAAGAACATTCACGAGTAGAAAATGGTGGAGCCATTTGAACTGGGACAGGAGGTAAGGGGTGGGGTGGGTGTTTTGATAAACACCACTGTAAAATGAAGTCCTACCCCTCTCCAAAAATATGCATTTCCACAAAAATTACTTATCTTTCAATCGCCTTTTATAATATATATTACTTTTTGTTGTTTCTCTTCCCTCTCCTTCTGTATCCGTCCGTTGTTCCGTGCGTCAGTCGATATGTCTGTCATCCCCGGAGGTCGTTCGTTTCTCTTTGTGTCTCTGGATGCATATGTGTGTGTCTGTCTGTGTTTCCATCTGTGTGTCCGTGTGTGTGTGTGTGTGTGCGTGTGTGTGTGTGTGTGTGTGTGTGTGTGTGTGTGTGTGTGTGTGTGTGTGTGCCTATTAATAATTGATTTTTTCTCTCTCATTTGTGTAGGAACTCGAGCCATCCAAATCGAGTTTGATCAGCATCCTTCCCTTTACCATTCCGACTTCCGGTGAACAAGAGAGCCGCACACGGAAAACCATTGCAGTCTAGAATGAATGGAGACCCATTACAAGACAGAGGTCCTGACAATTCTTGGAAGAGCGAATGAGTCGAAACCAGCCAGCACAGGAAAGAATTTACAGAGGTACACGAGGCGTTTGAGGAAAGAGCCTCTAAAGACTTGGCCAGGTCAATTAGGTCCCTGAAAGGAAGGGCGCTGCCTCGGTGGCCCTGTCCAGGTCTTCATGGAGTCCTGCCGTGTCCTGGTGTCTGTAGACTCGATTGAGGCTTTGAAAGTCCTTGTGTCCATGGCGTCCCTTTGCAGTGTCGACTGCATCTCTTCGTTGCTCGTGCTACGAACACAGTTTGCATAGTGCTGCATCGTCAGTGTCCAAGCTGCCCTTCTGCCACCGTCACGACCGGCAACAAACCTTTACGTTGTTCCATCTTTGCAGTGCAAACACATTTTCGCTTATTGATTTAAATGATCCAGGTAGCTTTTAATTTAAAAGAGTCCACAAATCATTTTTGCGATTCATTGTGGTCGCCCTCACTGAAAGCGAATTTAGTTACGTCATTCTTTCCAACGAACGAAACGGTACGTAGCAGGTGCAAAAGCGTACTGTAGGAAACGTTTTAGTTCAAAACGTTACATTGTCGTTGATTTTGTTTCGTACATTTCATACACGTTTTATATGATATCCACCAATATCTGAGCAAGCGACTAAAGTGTAAATCACTCTACCACATTCGTATGCTTCATAACTGTCGTGTTTCAGACTATTTAGTAGCGACTGATCAGCCATTTTAGACAAACAGAAACCCACTGACTACCTAACCTCTGTTGGCAAAGTCACGTGACTGCAATCCGCGAAGACGATGCATTTGTCAGGAACCCGGATTGGACAGAAAAGGAGTCAGGCAGCGGACCGCGTCAGACCACTGGGAATGACACTGTGGACAAGGACTTCCTCTTTCCATGTCGCATCTTCCTCCGAAGACAAAACTCTCACGTGCCTGACCCTATCCAGCAGCCTAGGAGTTTTAGTTCTGCCTGCGTGTCCGGACCCAGAGCGGGAGAGCTGGGAGCAAAAAGAAAGATGAGGGCACGGCAGGCTGGCCCATGACACGGCCCCACTCTTTTCCACGCTAATTGCACCTCCGCTGGGAGAGCAGGGAGACATGACAAACGCTTAATGCCGGAATTCCCTCCCCCCCCCCCCCCCCCCCCCCCTTCCCCGCCATTCAGTCCCGGCAACCCCAGTGATCCGGGCAACACGAGGGTTTTGCACGCGCACTTCCTGTCTTTTTCGGCGTGTCCAACGTCCACGAGACGAAGACTGTCGGCACTGTGTGGGTCAGGCCGCTTTGGGGTGCAGCCTTGTGTAAACCTTATGGACGTCTTGTGCATCTTCTTCAAGACACGAGGCAAGTCAAGACTTGAGTTGACAACGACTAGAAGACAAGAATATCAACCGATGAGTCTCAGTTAAACTAAAATGGGCGTAAACTTGGACCACGCTAGCTTACAGAACGGAGTGTGTACATGTGTATAGTGCAGAGCTGTTGGTCTACTTCAGATACGTCGTGGAGCACTGGAAGAGCCACTGAGCACATTTGCTGTGTATGACGAGAACTACCATTCTGAATGACACTGATACGAACAACACCTTAAGGGCTTCCACACACAAAAGTAGCTCAATCTCACATTCACTCAAAGACTACGTTCTTCGCGAGGACGCGGGCAAAGCGTGGGTGTGGGTTGTGGGGCGGGGAGTTGCAGCCAGATTCTTGTCACAACACAAGAGTGTTCCTTAAAAAGCCGTTGACATAATTTCATAGAAACTATCCATTTGTGAGCAACATCATGTCTAGTAAACAAGGCACAGTAGTGAGGCGATGCAAAGTTTACAAAAGCATCTTTCGATAAGGGTTAACATCCTCGTAAGCATACGCCTCTCATGACAAGAATATCATTACTTATATTAATATATAATATATGAATCATCGAATGTGTGTAACGTACTAAAGATGGGTTGTGGTTGTTGCTTTTTAGCACTAGTTAATCATAGTTTCATTTAATTCCTCTACAGTGTTGAGCCTAAGATACACATTCCAGGCGTATTAGGGGATTGCGTCTTAGATATCATGCCACTCCACCGCATCCACCAAACGACATATAATATTTTGTCGTCAACCCATCAAGTATTTCTGAGGATCTAAACCTGGTTGAAAACAAGTTTAGGGATGGCCGGCTGTCACGCAATGCTGGCAGGAACCATCCCAAACACACACACACCGAGGCCGCCTCACACACTCGCATGGCATACAATGTTGAGAGAATGAGCATCGCAAAAGTATATTCCTCTCTAGCTAAAATGCATAGAGAGCGAGGCACGAATGAAACATATTTCAAAAGATGCAGTCACCTGGAGATTAAAAAAAAAATTGGTTTATGTAGGTTTACGGATTCGGTGCCTCCCCAAAATACTTCTTCTAGCGCAAGTGAGACATACATTTTCCTGGCTGCCTCTGCCTGAAAGCAGGCGCGTGGCAAGCGGGGCGCGATTGGAAGAGTGGAATCACGTGGGCAACGTGCCGACAGCGGGAGAAATCTGCTTACCAAATACACCCCGATGTTCGCTAGAAACTCCGCCAACGACGTGCAGAAGGATGGCTTGGTAGCGATAACGTCTTTTCCTGAAGACCAAAGTCTGCGAGGATTGTCCCGTCAGTGGCACTTCATCTTTGCCCCAGAAACGTCAACGTTTTCTGCAAGTCTCCCAGAGAGCGATGACCGCAGCTGTCTTGATGCGTTTGGCGATGTTCTCTGGCTTTCGGCATGCTGCTATTTCCACCCGTGAAGAAGACTGCCATAACCACCCCACCCACCCCATCCCCAAAAAGACTGCCCCACCCGTCACTGCGTCTGACGTTCGACGGGGAGACACCTCAGAGAAGATGAATGAAAATCAAAGGAACAGTGCAAGCGATTTCCGGTATGAGACGTCTTGTCTAAGAATTCGCTCCCATCGCGTTCCACGGAAGATACTTTCTGATAGTTTGTCGTCACGGATTTGACAGCAACACGTGAATGCCAGACTCAACCCAGGACCAAGAAAATAGGTTCAAGTATAGGCGGAGATATAGAGATTCATACATCGTATGCCAGAGTGTTCTACTACAGACCTTACAATGTAGCGTGTTTCGTCAAATGTCCATTTGTTCTAAAGTTAAGTTATCATTTTATAGTGCATGGTTCTACATCGTTTTATAATATATTTTTCATTTTCATACTTTCATTTCCAGGATTGTCAGTATGTATTAATCTGTACTTCAACAAAAGCTATATATGAAGTTAATTGTACGTGAATATAATATTGTCCGTCGTATATCAGAACAGCTTTGTCTTCCTGTGCTTTGCGTTGTTGTAATCTCATACATGTTCCCTGTTTTACTGAAAGAAACACACACACACACATACACACGCACACACACACACACTAACACACACACACACACACTTACACACACACACACACTCACACACACACACACACACACACACTCAAGTCACCTGGAAGGTTTAATGCCACTCTCACATCTTTCAAGCTTAGGAGAAACTAGAACTAGCCCTACATATATGGCCATAGTTCAGAACTGTGTTTGTATTGAATGTCAAGGGAGTCAATGGGGGCACAAAATCACATTTTGTTAATCTCTCTTCTACTTAACATGGTGTTTTCCCCAGAACTGATACAATCCGTCCAGACAAACAATACTTGTCGTATTACGAAACGTCATAAAAAAAAGTGAGGGCCACTTTATGAGAAGAGTCCGATGAAGACAGCATTTCTAGAAAACATGTCTTCCTTCCCTGGGGCAGGCGACGTCCCCATCGCAGTAGGTGTCGCTATCGATCTGGTCAATCAGCCTTGCCTCTGGGCCCCCGCCCCTTCCCAGTCTGCTGTCCTGCCTGCCTCCACCTAGCCCCTCTCCTGCCCGCCACTGACCACCCCTCCCCTCCGTCTCCTCCGTCTGTCCCCACCCCCACCCCCTACCTTTCGCCCTGCCTCTCACTCCACTCCCTGCAGCGAAATATTCCCTGCCCACGCCCTCTCCTCTCGGGCAGCCCATTCCAAGGCCAACAGGGCTCGATGATGAGAGTCAAACTGTCACGCCTGCAGCGCAGGGAGTTGGGGGCGAGGACCCCAGTGGCTGGAGACGGGGCCCAAATGGATTTCATGCTGTTTTACGCTCTACTCTTCGCTCGGCGGCCCGCGCTAAGGTTATGGGCGTCTTGACGGCCACGATGACCCCGCTAAAACGCGACGTCCACTGCGGGCAGAGCAGCAGGAGACGCGGAGTGGAGGCAGACAGTCCGAGAAGAGACTGCCCGGGGAGAGTTTAACACCTCGAAGGCCACTTACTCCGGTCCTGGCGGACTTTGTGGTTCTCACTCCCCCTATCCACCTTCGCCAACTCTCGCTCACGTGACTTACCAAGCACCGTCGTTTCCCTCCCCCCCTCCCATTTCCTTCCGTAAACGCATCCCCCGCCCTTCCCTCCCCATAACGTTGTGGCTTCAGGCCTTAATGGCGTTGAATAACTACATCTTCGTAGCTGCTCTTCGCTTTTTCCCCCCGTCTGGTTACTGTGCAGCCTACAAGCCCGCAGTGGAGGCGGTGAGCGTGAGACGGGACACGACAGTTGTGGGCTCCCTGTCAGTCACACGCTTACTTCCCACACGGCTGTGAGGTCGTCGTGACGGTGTTGCACGCTTTTTGCAGGTTCCATCATTCGGCCTTTTTGGGGGTAAGGGAACAACTGCCCCCAAATCGCCTTTCCATTGCTCGATATCCATATTCCCCATTGACACTTTTCTCCTCCTTGTTACATAAAGAGTTGCGTTTCCTTCATGGTTATTATATATGAAATGTATTTTCTCACAAGAAAGATTTATCTTAAGCAGTTGCTTTCACACGACCAAAAGCAACCAGTTTCTATTGCAACAGTTATACATGTCTTTTTGTGAAGAAGGAAAAGTGACACGGTATTTTATCTTAACGAGGAGAATGACAAGAAGAATTACAACTCCACTATCACACATAAAAAGATCTTTAGAATAGCAGCAGAATAAAAATTCAAGGTAAATGAGTTGGTAAAAAGAAAGAGTAACATGTAAATAAAGGAGACAGAACGTTCTGATAAAAAAGACACAGCAAAAAGAAGGAAAAAAGGTATAAAGAGCATCCTCTGATCAAAAGCAAGGATATACCCACGACAACGAAAGAGATGGCTAACCAAAAAGAGTAATGATTAAAGAAGACACCAATGGACGGTTGGCAAGTGGACGTTGTCTGCACACTCTGGCAAGGGGGTCACACTGCGTGTAGTGCAAGGGGACGCCAGCCAGACGTTGTCAGTCACTGGTTGCACTGCCGCCTGGCAGAAAGACAGCTGCGCAGCTCTGGGGCAGGTTTAACCGCAATTTCGAGACATGCAAGTGAGAGATAAGCAGAGCCACGTCATAAAAAGGCTCACACAGCAATTACAGTCGCAAACGGCTGCAGGTGAAGTGTTTTCTTCACAAGGTTACATCCAGGCAAATGTAGGTCGATCGCTCCTGACGGGAAAACATGACGGCGAGGACAAACAGGTCTCGACATATTTAGTAGCTTCTGTATGAAGTGTAATCATCACGCTCTTGGTTATTTCCAGTAGTACTTGCAGGCGTACTTGCTTGCATTTCTCACGTTACTGTTATCGATGTAATGGCGTTTATTCGATATAATCCCTTAACAAGTATTGAAATGTGTCACATAAACTTTATATGTATATGAATCCTTCAGTGAACATTTCCTTTGAGAAATTAACATATTCAAAAAAATCAAAATTGAGAAGTTTTCACTTTTTCATTCCATTAATTGATGAAAGAGTAGAATATGATGATTTGTAAGTAACAGGGTTGATTTCTCTTCTGTATCATTTAATCTTATCATATTCCTGACATTGTGTAGATAAGCAGCGAACCATCTCAACACATACATATGCAATAATGCATGCCATCGTCCAATATGTCAAGGGGCTAGTGCCCGCTGTGGTACCAGAGTACACATTTACCTGCCTGCTCAACTTTCTGACGGCAGAGGTTCGACCTCCTTGATTCATCAATATGTAATCATGCATGCCTACATGCAGTAAGTCAAGCAACGGATACTCTGACCCTGAAGGGCAACTCCCTTGACCCCCCACACAATCAACACGTCCCTCCACTTGACCACAGCCAGAGCACTAGAGAGCAGGCAGGAGGAAGACTCAAAGAGCACACAGGACAAAGACATGGAGGGAGACTGAACATGACATAATGCAAGGGAACACTCCGAAGAAGATACCAGTGGAGCGAATCAAAGAGGACACCAGGGGAACGTTCTGACGAGGTCATCAAAGAAGCAGACGAGGAGAAATGCCAGGATGAGCAAACTGTGAACGAGTTTGACAAAGCCAACTGTGGGGGGCACGAAGGGAGCAGCCTCGAAAAAGAAGCCAAGAAACGGACACAGAAAGTCACCAGAAGGAGCAGACAGATAGAGGTCGTCCGGGAGAATGCTTTGAAAGCAAAAATGAAGACGCAATTGAAGGCGTTTGGAAGGAGACACGATCGGAGCAGTTTCCAAGAAGACACCACGAGAACAGATTGCAGAAGACAAAACGGGCAAAGACGGGAGAAGGTCCACGAGAGAGGATACCGAACAAAGACACGAGAGGAGAGATCACCAGGAGGAGCTGCATTACGAGGGGAGACAACCAAGTCAGGATGATTGGCATGTAGATCCTGGCGGATTCTCCAAGGCGAGAGGAATCCCAAGCCCTGTCGTAAACTCCTCACCGCCACCTGGCCCTTGCCCCCGGGCAAGGACCCATATGTACGGTAGGTAGGGTTGGGGGTGGGCTTGAGAGGTACAGAAGACTAGAGGGTGGGGGATAGGGGCTGAAGGCAAGGCAAGGAGGGGGCAGAGGCTAGTGGGAGAAAGCTATGCGTCTACGTCGACAAACTTGTCGCTTTTCCTGGTAGAAACTTCTATAATATAGTGCTTCGAGGTAACGACGATTAACCTCAAGGGGAGTTTTGGCAAAGGGCGGAAAGTGAAATAATGAGGACAGGGGGTACATGGGGAAGATGTGAAATGGGCGGAGACAGATGGCGGGGGAGAGGAATAAAAAGGAAGACGCCTAAAGGGGGAGTGAGGATGGGGTAGGGGGTGGGGGGGTTGGCGGGGAGGGAGTACCAAGAGAGACCTGGTGATGGGGACGAGAACTCGACATGGAAAAAAGCCACAGAGGAAATAGTGTTGAGCTCCACTATTTTCATACCTCATAACTTCACAACTTGTCGCACTGGACAGTCGTGAAGGCAGGGCGATGCAAACGACCAACACGGTACGGGAGATGGAGTGGGGATGGGGAAGGAAACCGGGCACGAAAGGGCGAATTGTTGCTGAGGGAGGGCTAGGGGTATGGGGAGTTGAAAGCGGTAGGGAGGGAGAGGAATCGGCTGGAGGTGGAAACCCTAGCAAGGGGCGTGTCTGAAGGAAGAGGAAAAGGTTAGAAGTAATGGTGCCAAGATGTTCTCGGAACATGATTTGACACATTCAAATCCGTTCTTTGCTTCTATCTCTATCTCGCTTGTATTTAACACCGTTCCCATATAGATCTTTCTCGCCAAGAGTTTGGCGCCGCAGTTTTGTGTTCGACAGTAGGAATACTTCACACCGTGGATTTCGTACTCCAGCACCCATCGTGACTGACTCACTACCCGAGTTGTAGTCGGAGTCGTATTCTGGTCAGAGCAAGCGATGTGTCATCATAATGTAACGCCTTACATGGCCCAAGACAAATGTGCGACTGTTCGGAATACATTCCACTCGAAAGGAAAATATATTGTGTTCGTGGGACGTAGTCCATCTTGCAGATTGCTCCTGCCACCAAGAGACAGGGACGAAGAGCTGGCGTCTGTGGTTTCATAGGCCAGCAATCCTTCACACAGCGTCTGAAATTCAAATGCGCATTGTCTCACCTGGGCAAGTTTACAGCCCTCCTTCAGCTCTTGTGTTCTCAGCCCGCCCCTTCCCCTTCGCCGTTTTCTCACCCCACCCTCCCTCTCGCCACTCGTGTCTGACGAGGCAGGCAGATACAACAAGGAGGACTGCTTTTGCATGCATAATCCGTCCTCATCTGTCTCGAGTCTGTGCAAAGCCTCAAGCATAGACTGAAGCTCCAGCTAGTTCCTCCATTTCTAGCGCTGCAGGGTCACCTCTTTAACTAGGGGCGACACGGAAAAGTCTTTGAAGTCGCTCTTGATCCATTTTTCCAGGTGAATATCTCAAAAGTTATTTTCACCTGGATGGCCTGACACGGAGAACCCCGATCCAGTGCCGCTCCAGGGGTGCTGCTCCAAGGTCACGAGAATAGAATGAAATAAAAAGTTTCAAATTCGTCTTGACATTTCAAACAAATGTTCGCCAAATTTGAACGAAAACGCTTGTTCGAATAGTAACATCTTATCTTTGGCCTGATGACATTCTAACAGGAAAAACCCTAAACAAAAGCAGTAAATCTGTACCCGTCGTCCCGACATCACATACAAATATAACTGGTGACCGTAAAAATTTAATTGCGTGTTTAAGTTTAAACATAAGAGTTGGGACGGACGGGAACAAAGGACCAGGTGTGTCTAGAAGGCAAATACAAATTCACCCATTTATCTGTCTAGCCACTTGGTGAACGAAGACATATATGATGTATGGACTATTTTTGTAAAAGGCATATTACACACACACAGACACACACACACAGACACACACACACACACACACACACACACACACACACACACACACACACACACACACACACACACACACAAACACACACACACATACACACACATGGGAGCAAATTGTAGAAGAGAGTCAAGAAAAAAGATAGAAAATTCAAGAGGAGAATGTCGGAGCGAGACGCATTGTTGGGGGAGGAAAGACAAAAGCGAGAAGGAAAGAAGGAAAGAAAAGCTGAAAAGGGAGAGGGGGAGGGTGGGTGGGGGAGGGTGGGTGGGGATTCATCATGACAACGGCGACTTGTGGGGTGGAGAGAGAGTGAGGAGGAGATGACAGGCCTGTCCTCCGTGCCATCTGATGTCTTGCCAAGGCTACACCTCGTCTGTCACTGTCTCTCTCCACCTCGCACCTCCCTGTGCGCCCTTATGGCAGTCTGGACGCCCTCGACGCGTCTTGCTGTAGGCAGTCGTAGTCAGGTGACGCGTCTCGCTGTAGGCAGTCGTAGTCAGGTGACGCGTCTTGCTGTAGGCAGTCGTAGTCAGGTGACGCGTCTCGCTATAGGCAGTCGTAGTCAGGTGACGCGTCTTGCTGTAGGCAGTCGTAGTCAGGTGACGCGTCTCGCTGTAGGCAGTAGTAGTCAGGTGACGCGTCTCGCTGTAGGCAGTCGTAGTCAGGTGACGCGTCTCGCTGTAGGCAGTCGTAGTCAGGTGACGCGTCTTGCTGTACGGAGTCGTAGTCAGGTGACGCGTCTTGCTGTAGGCAGTCGTAGTCAGGTGACGCGTCTCGCTGTAGGCAGTAGTAGTCAGGTGACGCGTCTCGCTGTAGGCAGTCGTAGTCAGGTGACGCGTCTTGCTGTACGGAGTCGTAGTCAGGTGACGCGTCTTGCTGTACGGAGTCGTAGTCAGGTGACGCGTCTTGCTGTAGGCAGTCGTAGTCAGGTGACGCGTCTTGCTGTAGGCAGTCGTAGTCAGGTGACGCGTCTTGCTGTACGGAGTCGTAGTCAGGTGACGCGTCTTGCTGTACGGAGTCGTAGTCAGGTGACGCGTCTTGCTGTAGGCAGTCGTAGTCAGGTGACGCGTCTTGCTGTAGGCAGTCGTAGTCAGGTGACGCGTCTTGCTGTAGGCAGTCGTAGTCAGGTGACGCGTCTTGCTGTAGGCAGTCGTAGTCAGGTGACGCGTCTTGCTGTAGGCAGTCGTAGTCAGGTGACGCGTCTTGCTGTAGGCAGTCGTAGTCAGGTGACGCGTCTCGCTGTAGGCAGTCGTAGTCAGGTGACGCGTCTTGCTGTACGGAGTCGTAGTCAGGTGACGCGTCTTGCTGTACGGAGTCGTAGTCAGGTGACGCGTCTTGCTGTAGGCAGTCGTAGTCAGGTGACGCGTCTCGTTGTAGGCAGTCGTAGTCAGGTGACGCGTCTTGCTGTACGGAGTCGTAGTCAGGTGACGCGTCTTGCTGTAGGCAGTCGTAGTCAGGTGACGCGTCTCGCTGTAGGCAGTCGTAGTCAGGTGACGCGTCTTGCTGTACGGAGTCGTAGTCAGGTGACGCGTCTTGCTGTACGGAGTCGTAGTCAGGTGACGCGTCTTGCTGTAGGCAGTCGTAGTCAGGTGACGCGTCTCGCTGTAGGCAGTCGTAGTCAGGTGACGCGTCTCGCTGTAGGCAGTCGTAGTCAGGTGACGCGTCTCGCTGTAGGCAGTCGTAGTCAGGTGACGCGTCTTGCTGTACGGAGTCGTAGTCAGGTGACGCGTCTTGCTGTACGGAGTCGTAGTCAGGTGACGCGTCTTGCTGTTCGCAGTCGTAATCAGGTGACGCGTCTTGCTGTAGGCAGTCGTAGTCAGGTGACGCGTCTTGCTGTAGGCAGTCGTAGTCAGGTGACACGTCTTGCTGTAGGCAGTCGTAGTCAGGTGACGCGTCTTGCTGTAGGCAGTCGTAGTCAGGTGACGCGTCTTGCTGTACGGAGTCGTAGTCAGGTGACGCGTCTCGCTGTGGGCAGTCGTAGTCAGGTGACGCGTCTTGCTGTACGGAGTCGTAGTCAGGTGACGCGTCTTGCTGTAGGCAGTCGTAGTCAGGTGACGCGTCTTGCTGTAGGCAGTCGTAGTCAGGTGACGCGTCTTGCTGTACGGAGTCGTAGTCAGGTGACGCGTCTTGCTGTACGGAGTCGTAGTCAGATGACGCGTCTTGCTGTACGGAGTCGTAGTAAGGTGACGCGTCTTGCTGTAGGCAGTCGTAGTCCGGTGACGCGTCTTGCTGTACGGAGTCGTAGTCAGGTGACGCGTCTTGCTGTAGGCAGTCGTAGTCAGGTGACGCGTCTTGCTGTACGGAGTCGTAGTCAGGTGACGCGTCTTGCTGTACGGAGTCGTAGTCAGGTGACGCGTCTTGCTGTACGGAGTCGTAGTCAGGTGACGCGTTTGTCGCCTTATCAAGAATGTCAAGGGTCTACAGGTCTCAAGCAAAATGTTAACTTATGCATTTCTAGGTATTCACTTTAAGTCTAATACGCCATTTCGATTACTCAGTATTCAGAGGAAACCTTGTGGTCGTTCCATTTGTAGCATACTTTGTTCACTTTTTCACCTAATGTACAGATTCAATCTTGAAATAAACCGTATTGAACAGGATGCCAGAACCTATAAGTACAAACTATTCTCATGTCACTAATAATGAACGAAAAGCACTGTGAACTGTTATTTTTGGTCGACGCGAAAAAGTAGCTCTTGCCGGCTTCGCTACTTTTGTTTGTTGACAGGCGGGTTTTTCAAATAAAGCAAACACGGAAATAGCATAATGGGGAATATTTGCATTTGCAGTCAATATTGTTTCTTGTGGTTCACCGCTTTACATTTCAGTGCAGATTCGGCATTGAAAAAACTAGACTCTTGTGATGGAAAACATTCGATAAAGGAAAACGTTTTAGATTAATGGACAACAGATTATCCCTTTTTAGAGTTGTGTGTTTTAACGCGCATCTAAGGTTCCAGGTAAAGTCGGTTCCGTTCCATGAGCGATTAATCAGATTCTTTCACAAAGCATTGAGCCTCGTTTTCTAATGCCCACCTATCGCCTTGTAGGGCCTTGGGAACAGTTTGGGACGGTCAGCAATCGTTACCACTCAGTGCCTTCCTAGTCGACTTCGCTGTGGTGCTTTGCAACGGGGGGTAAAGGGGGGCAGAGTTCTGGTTGGCTGCCTGTTTGCATTCACATCATCCTCTGCGATACCACGCGACCATCCACGTAACTGCATGGTGGGGATTAAGTGGTTAACGTTGTTTACTGTCTCCATTCGTGCTTTTCCGGGCCAGCCCTGACAACTTCCGGTCCTGCGATGGGTTGTGTGTGCTCCTTGTTGTAAAGACCACTCTCCCATAGTTAACCCTCTCCGCTTCTTTCGAGGATCAAGTTTCGAAGCCAATCAAGACAAACACGTGCTCACGTCACCGGGATTCCCTTGTTCCTCATAAAAGCTCCCAATAACAGTTGGAAAAAAACCCGAATCACTCCATTGGTAGTACTGAGCTCCTTCACGCGCTTTCATCTTATATTGTGTAGAAACAGACCATTTATTGGACTACTGCAAATCATGTATTAGCCAACGATCTCTGATACACCGAGTAATCTATAAAGACGTTTCTATAAAGGCAACGTTCCAAGCATGAAATCAATCATATGTATTTAAAAAAAAGATAATCATAAAACGGGCAACTATCAGATCTTGAAACCTCGCAGTGAATATTCGTGCCAGAGAAATCGAAGTAATACGTGTGCTGCATCAGATGGGAAGGAATGTCAAATGAAAATGTTTTCAACGGTCGTCTAGTTTCGATAATGGGTTTCAGACGTACGAGATTCTGAAAGAAAGGGAAAATGAACTCTGTACTGATGCGTTTCACCATCCAAAACTGAATGTACATGCTGCTGGTCCCTTTTCATTGAAGGGCCGACACACTGGCTCTATGGGGGCAGTCACGTGACCTGAGTCCCTGACCTTGACGCTGGCGCCACTCTGGGTGTCATCCGGGCATTAGGCTGCACGGGAACACCGCCACCACCGGAAGTGGAAACGGGACCTAATGTAGGGGACGACCGGTCGCTGCGAGATCGCCACCCAAGCTGTGATAGTTTGACGCTGCTCGATTTAGCCACGCCTATTGGTGGCGGGATTCCGTCCAGGGATCACTCAGGAAATATGGCAAGAGGCTCTCACACTGACCTGGGAAGCTTGTGGATGGGGTGGAGCGGGATAAAAAGAAAGCTCTTTATCGTTTAGCATTGACGCTCCTGTGTGAGTCATGGTCGTGACAGCGTCAGACAAGCGTTTGGTGGGAGAACAGCTGGAGAAGGAAAATACTGTTCTTCGCGCCCGCAATTGCCTCAATGGTAGAACAGGTGAGAGACTAGTAACAACGCTTAAGAATGTGTTGTTTTGGTGAACAAAGCAAACAGTTGCATTACAAAAGAAGGCACTGGCAATAAAGTGCGAAAAATACGAAAGCGAAACATGCGAAGATACTGTGAAAATACTGTTTCGCCATCAGGGAGATGAATCTAACAAAACCTTGTGTCAACTTTGTATACGATGTGGGTATCTACAGTTGTCGCTAACGAGATCTTGTCTGCCTCAAATATCCTCGCCTTCGGCCAAGGGCGGAAGGCGTCCAGTCGAGAGGTGGTGCATGCTGAGGACACATGTGGACAGAGTGGAGACTTGTAATGCAGCAACAGAGCAACAGCTGCAGTGTCTGGCATGGACTGCTGTGCGCTGACCACCGCCATTCGCATTCCAAGCGCGCTACCACAACACGACAGTCACACGGAATGGCCGTGTCCCGCGGGTGGAATGTGCCAACAGGTGGCGCGGTCACAGGGTCAAGCTGTGGTCAAAAGGTTAGGGGTCGACGTCATCAAAAGCAGTCATCTGCGTGTGTGTTTGTATGTATGTGTGCGTGTATGTGTGTGTGCGTGTGTGTATGTGTGTCTGTGTGTGTATGTGTGTATGTGTGTGTATGTGTGTATGTGTGTGTGTATGTGTGTATGTGTGTGTATGTGTGTATGTGTGTGATCATTTTGCTTGTGTGAAGACTTACTTCCCCCGTGTTTGGCGTGGACATACGACACACCGTATTTGGATCCGAGTTACTGCACAATCACGTGCTTGCACGCGTGCATGAGAACGGCTTGCAGTTAAGGAGGGCAGGTTTAATATGCGTGAGCATGCAGGCGTTCTTTCGCCAATTAAACTTCTCATCTAAATCCATACACTGATTAATCCTATTTCATTTGGCATTCCAGTATTTGTGAGTTCATAATGCTCTTTCTACGGCTGTATCGTGGTCTCTTCATTGTATATACTGCTAAACCTCTTTCTATATACACAGAGAAAAACCAATCATCGCGAGAGAGAACCAGAAGCAACATTGGCGGGTTTGTAGGTTCCACTGCTTTCGAAACCTCCGGCAATGATTAAAACTTAGCATTAGCCTGCACGGTTTATTGCACGATCCTGGCGTGAATTTTTCTCTTCACAAAGAGGAAGCAAGGCTTACAAGGGACCTGCCCCACCACTAGCAGTGTTGCTTAACGAAGAGTTGTATGCCCCAGGTGCATGCAAGATGCGTGGAAATTCCTGTTGGGACTTGCCAGCCTGTTCTTTCACTCACTACTAATTTGCTGTGGATCTCCAGAGCGCTACTTCAGTGGCGGTTACGGTGTTTGAAACGACACCTGCAACACTTGATGCACGCCTGTCAGTCAGAGAGATGCCCATAACGTCGACAACGACGACGACGACGACGATATTAAATGTTACTCGACGGATTGAAATAAATGTTTAGACCAACCGTAATCCACAGGATATCAGATGCAATATACCCAGGGCTTGCAAGTTGTTTGCCCTGCACGTATCAACGCAGAAGCAGATCATATATATTTCGCTTTTTTAAAATTAGTCTCACACTGAATAGCAATTTTGCACTACGCTTGTTGCAGCTGATTTCTGGATCATCCAGACAAGACACTCCACTGTTGAGCTTGCCACTGAAGTCAGCATGCGCATCTGACAGAGAGCACGTCATGTCAGACCTGGCCAAAACGCGTTGACTGTTCTGACAGTCGTGCACTATGTCTGTCAGTGACTTAAGTCTCGAAATGTCTCGAACAGTCCGAGCTGGGAGTGATATTAATGAGTGAAAGAAAAACACTCACGCTCTTTTAAACTCGCAATACATCAATTCGTCACCCATTTAGAAGTGTGTTTTTAGCTTTCACACTGGTGCATTTAAAGAAGACTCATTCGAGTATTTTGGTCTACAGTGTCGAGCGTCCTCTATAGGAAGCTGCTTGGATTACCAAACGATTTCTTAGTCAGAGATAAGCAGTTCCTTCCTGTGACGATTTCTTCCATACTTTTCGACTTGAACTTCAAAGCAGCAGTGTTTTGCACTATAATTACCATTACCTCATTCTTCAGCCTTCCAATTATCACTTTAAAGTCAAATTACATTTTACAACTCGCACAGAATGGCGTCCACTCAATCGGCGGGCGCTCAGAACTAGCGCTTGATGACGGCGAGGCAAAGAAATTCCTGATTCAAAATTCCTAACTGCAACTAAAACGGCCAGAATGTGATAACTGTTCTTTGTGATGCCGTGAACGAGTCATTGCTTTCGCCTGTTTCAGCCATAGCCATGAAATGCATGACATGTCATGGAAAACCATCATATCAGAATTTGATAATGACTTTTTGAACACCCAAGCTCTCCGTCCCGGAATAATTTGTTTGCACGACATCAAAAGGAAGTTTCGCCTCACAATTTTTCATTGTTCCATGAACGTAGTACGAGAGGTAGCTATGAATACAAAACAAAGCATTTCCGGACGATTTCAAGACAAACTTTATTTTTCCGCTGAGACGCTCATTGTCATTTTGCCGAGAGCGGAAGTGGTGGGGTGCATTTCCTGTTTGCCATCTTTGGATGAACTCGAGCCCCTCCTTGGAGACTGGCCCTGCCTCCGACTCTCAAAATTAATTGGGGCCTCTATTGATCTAAACATGATCCGACCGCTGCTCCATGGCTCAGCTTAACGATGAATATGCATTAGATGTAAATGGTGTTATCACATCTACGAGGGCGTCGCGAGGCCAGCCCCGAAGGAAACTGGCCCGCGTGTCGTCATCCGTGTGACGTGCAGGAGGCCGGCCAACCTCATGAATATGCAACAGTGGGTAGGAGATACGGCAACGTTCTCCTCCTTGCCAACCCTGCACGCATTCAAGCCTCCCTTTCTCCTGTGGGCGGAGCTTCTTTGCCAACGATCACGGCAAAGTTGGCCATGGAATTCTCCAGAAACGCGTCAGGCCTTCTCATCTCGAGCAGAACGGATGAGAAGTCCATGTTTCAACTCTCTAAAGCGACTTTTAACTCGTATCTGGTCTCCAACTGTTTGTACATGTTTAAAAATATAGTTTTTTCTCTCTCTGTAAAATGGATTTTCTCATGCACGTGAAGAAGTTGGTTGGTTCACAAGCTAACGTTTGAAGCGCGTATGTGCTTGTGTGTGTGTTTGAGTGTGTGTGTGTGTGTGTGTGTGTGTGTGTTTGTGTGTGTGTGTGAGAGAGAGAGAGAGAGAGATAGAGAGAGAGAGAGAGAGAGAGAGAGTACTACTAATGATTTACATTGTGTTTGGTCTGTGTAGCAATAGCAAGGCTTCCTCTGAGTGACTTCACGTCTAGAGATAAACCCACACTATGCACGGTAAGCTGCATGGCATTCGATACGGTGCTGGTGTTGTCCCATACATGCGTCTGTTGTCAAGTTGAATCAAATGCAATAACGACGACTGCGACCGTGATTATGACGACAACGACGACAGCAACGACAACACCAACGACGACAACGATGACAACAAGAACATGCAATGGCTTCTGAGGCGGTGAGACCAAAACTCTCAAATTAAGAGATATATACACGATGGTTTACCCATCTTCACCTGTTCCCGTCTCCACCTTTTCCTTTCTCCACCTGTTCCCGTGTCCACCTTTTCCCGTGTCCACCTTTTCCCGTCCCCACCTTTGCCTGTGTCCACCTTTTCCCATCTCCACCTGTTCCCATGTCCACCTTTTCCCATCTCCACCTTTTCCCGTCTCCACCTTTTCCCTCACATTCTCCAAACATTAATGCATGATGAGATGAGCAAGCTCGGACCCGTAAAACCTCGTGCAGCACGAAGCACATGTTGGAGCCGAGTTGCCTCCCTTTCCCGTCAAACAGTCCCATGACTAAAAAGTTCCAGAGGGAATATCTCCGGAACGGTCGGAGGTACGCCTTTCAAAATGCGACGACTACCCCCATCCAGTCACGGGGGAGCGACAAGCCAAATTTTGCGGAGATCTGTGCACGGGTGGCCGAACGCAAAGAGCAGACGGACAGATATCCTGATAGACAGAAACCGTTTAGGTTTTATATATATTTATATATCTCCGTACTCCCATGCGAAGTTGTATTTTTACTGAAGGTGAATCCACTCTGACTGCCAAAGGCGAAGCAAATATACGTCATGGTGGTGCACTGTGGCCAGCATTCCAAAGGCGGTAGTGGCCCTAGAACAGTCGTTGTGACGGAGGTGAGCTATCCAGACGCCCTGCAGCAAGATGCTTGAGATGAATGAACTTCCTCAGGAAGATGAGTAGAATAACTCGTCAATTGACGACTGCTACAAATCTTGTCCTCGAGGGGATAACCTTAGAGATAGCTATGCGTCAAGGGTTTGCTGATAATGATAGTGTGTGGGAGATTACATTATTTACAAAGCCAGGGTTTTCCTCATCAGAGTAAAATATGTCATCTGCCTAAGAAGGCTTGCATACGAGCCTTGAAACGTATGAATATAATTTGCGTAGTGAAGCTGTAGCTCGATGATTAAGTGTGAAGTATGGAGAGACTAATGCTATGTAGATATAATGTGGGAAGTTTACTCCGTTTTACCGGGTCAAGGTTTTTCCTCGTGACAGCTGCTCCTTTCCATCTGTTGAACTCGGCAAGCGGACAGGCTTCACAATCTACATTAATATGACGAGTTGGTCCTTCCGTTCCATGGTGGACGGCACATGTGAACCCTAATTAGCTGGTTCATCAATCCCGTAGTGGAGTGCGTTTCTGTCGGTCTTCCCTCGGATTGACTGGCACTTGGGTCATCGGTCCTGTCAGATCCCTGATCAGCCAATCATGACCTTAGGATCAAATTGTCTCCATGCAGTAGCGCCACTGGAAATGGCATGCGTCCTTCGGTTTTGATGATATACGTGGATAAATGCTCCTAAATTTCCCAACATCTACGTATGGCGATTAATGTCTTCTTTTTTTTTCTTCTGCAGAGGAAAGTTTTCACGAACAAGGACATGTACCAGACGAAACTGTATTCCTTCTGTTGGTCGTTTGAGGAGAGCGCCAGAACTAAGGAAGACCACTCAACCATCAATACCAGGGCAATCTTCCCAGCCAAGATGGCGAAGCCCGCGCCGGCAAAGACACTGAGCAACGTGTTTCCCATTTCGCACATCAAAACAAGCGGTGCACCGGGTGCAAAGCAGACGGGATGCCGAGCTAATCCTTTCGGCGAGAAGCGGAACATACAGACGCAGAAATCCCCGGTTCTGTGAAGTTGCGCATCCTTATGCAATCCGTCCGTGAAGACCAGGCTGCTCTATCGGAAGTAACACCCTCTGCCGCGTGCCTGAGTAAAGCCTGCCTGCCGCTTCACCAGCCGGGGAGATGGGGCCGAAATAGCCTGGTCCGTTTCGGAATCGTGATTACTTTCCTAATAGCGTGTCAAGACTTTCGCCAGAACCTTTGAGAGCAGCGCCGAGGCAAGAACAAAAGCATTCCGTACACATGAAAGTGACTGGCGTGAAAACGCATGCGATTTTCTTGAGAAAAGTATGTTGGCCTGAAACATTTTCCCTCAAAATTATGCTTTTCGAGTATTCAGTCTGAAAAGAAAACATTTAGATTCATAGTACCAGTAGGGGAAAGAATACATGGTACAGTGTGCCGCATCTGGATCAGTCAGGTAATCTTTATCAATGATCAGCTGTGAGGAAACTACGCCAAAACTGAATGCGTAGCCAAGTTCGGTCGAGTCTGATCGGAGGTCCAGATAAAAGTCATGGCTTTCACCAGCATCTCTACACAATACATCATTCACATGACAATCACTTCTTTGACTTTCATAAACTGCGACCACGACTGCTAACTGCGAGCCCCTGACAGACTGCGTGATGGCAGGAAAAAGCCGAAAAGACCAACTCCCCTGACCCCAACCCTGCTTGACGACCCAGACAGGCGTGAACAGGGGAACCCTGGGGGCATTCTCTCATCCCTTCCAAGGTGCGTTCATCAAAGACGCGTATGCCAGGGCAAGGGCAGACCAGACGAGAAGAGAGGACGCCATGGACGACTGCAGGAACCCAACGCATCACACCAGAGCCCTTTACGTACCGCGACCCCCGACGGTGGCGACCCACTGCGGCTTGAGAAGCCAAGACAAATTGGAAGCACATTGCAACCCAGACGCAACTCAACGCCTTCTTGCGTTGTTGGATGTGGGCACGCAGAGTGCTGCTTGCTTTGAAAGAAAGGCGTGGAAAATTGGGGGGGGGGGGGAGGAAGGTAGGAGGGAGAGAGAGAGCGAGCGAGAGATAAAGATATATATATATATAGAGAGAGAGAAAGAAAGAGAGAGAGAGAGAGAGAGACGGAGAGAAACAGAGAGAAACAGAGAGATACAGAGAGACAGAGAGAAACAGAGAGACATAGAGAGACAGAGAGAGAGAGAGACAGAGAGAGAGAGACAGAGAGAGACACAGAGAGACACAGAGAGAGAGAGAGAGACAGAGTCAGAGAGAGAGGGAAGCGGAAGAAAGCATGATTTTTGTTGTGTCGTGCTTTCTTGTGGGGAAAGAAAATAGTTCCCTCACATGTTTGCTTCTGTTTTGGCATGAAATGCGTTGGCTTTAATGACCTAATGTGGGAAAAAAGTCACAAAAACAAAAAGGTAACTGTTGAATAAAATATATGTTTGCTTATGCCCATTGTCTCTCTCTCTCTCTCTCTCTCTCTCTCTCTCTCTCTGACTCTCTCTCTCTCTCGTTCTTTCTCTCTCTCTCTCTCGTTCTTTCTCTCTCTCTCTCTCTCTCTCTCTCTCTCTCTCTCTCTTTCTCTCTATCTCGTTCTCTCTCTGTCTGTCTCTCTGTCTGTCTCTCTGTCTCTCTCTCTCTCTCTCTCTCTCTCTCTCTCTCTCTGAGGCACGCAAGCTGCCGAGTGATGCATGCCTGGACAGAGAGGGTGCTGGAGCGAGGCTCTGGCACCTGGGGGCAGTTGCGGCCCATGGCATCATGGATGAGGTGTCTGGCTCTGCCTTCCAACATGGCGTCCTGCTACAGTCAGCCCCTCCAGCTGCCTTGCATGTACTCGTTTCCCTCTCATTTCCTATAGTTTTTCCACAGAAATAAAGACAGAGCTCTTCCCCTGGGAGGGCTTGCAGTGTAGGTGCTGAACTGGTTACAGGTCTGCAAAAAGGGATTTTGTTAGACTTTGGTGCATCTATTGGATCATTTTTCGGGAAAATTTAAATTGTTTTCCTTCCTTTTCTTATTTAAAAAAGTACTAACTATTGTAGGATGAGACAATTTAAGACAGCCCACAATCGATGGAAAAATATGTTTTTCAGTCACTCCACTAGCACCAACTATTTGATATAATAAAACTTCAATAGTTGACCGAAGGTGACAAAGGACCGTGCAAACGGTTCAATAATCAATTTTCAAAAATATATCGTAGCTATCATAGTTATCCTTAAGTTATTTTGAAACAAATCTATCCGCTCCAAAGTGCAAGAACAAATTCTTGATGTGTGCAGTAAAAATATAGGAATCTGAAACAAAATTACTTTGCAATACCGACACCAATACCAACACAATATTTCGGATTTCTTGTAGAGAGTTTTGCTTGTTATATTGGAGTTATTCTTCTCATGTCATTTTCATGAACGTATTTGGAAAACAAACACAACTGATTCAATAAGGACTGCAACAGGCACGATACTCTTTACATCGTTTTAGTAGATAATACCACTTTGGTTGCTTTCACAGAACCTCAGTCAATGGCAGATTTGCTGCACGCAGCTCATTTGTCCAGCTTTTCACTAATGGTAATTACTCCGCACAAAATCATCTGACGGCGAAAACGGCTCGTGGCCTTTTCACCTCGGCAAAACAGGATTCTTCCTTTCTTACAGGGCCTTCCAGAACAGGTTTTTACGCCTCAGATTTCCACAAAGCACCACGGTCTTTCAACCTGGCTGAGATAAATGTCTCTCGCTAAGAAGGTGGCTACATCACTGCACGTACAACGGTGGAGTTTTCGAGCTCTCCAGGACTCCGAATGAGGTCCGAGTCACAACACGCCATGAGGACATTCAAGTCTGAGGAATCGATGCTCCAAGAATAAGAACCCAGGACCTCTTTCTGGAACTGGCAGCAAACTGTCGTGACCTGAACTTTCCTGGCAGCTTCATTAGCACCATTTCAGCCTCTCCCCTCTCCACCGGGCACCTGACGAGAGTAGAGAAAGAAACAAACTGACCCAATCCCTGCAAACCAGTTCTGGTGAACTTTTCATGCACGGCGAACTGAAGTCTGCTCGATGGAAAGCAGTCCTGTGCAGCACGGACGTCCTATTGGAGTAAAAATGGCGTTATCGACAGCCCCGGAGGAATGACACTTCTCTTTAGAACGAGCTTGGATCGACAGAGGAGTCAGTCTGGCTGAACGCTTGACACAGAGAAAAATGGTTGCAGAGCACACAGTGGTACATTTTCTGCTTCACGGACTCCACACGAAAGTGTGTCAAGAACATTTTAAAAGTGTAAATGTTTGTACTACACGTTTGTAAATTGGAATTTTAAAGAAATATTCATGGGAATCAAACATTGAATGAAATTTCGTTAAAAATTGAAGCGCGCTCTCTTCTTTTGATTCAACAAACGGACAATTCAGTCTAACACTTAAACCAAGTAGACCTCAGCGACGCAGCATTTTCTATCATTAAACACTGCAAAATGTTGATGAAATGTATAAATCCTGTAAAGTTGTTTCACGTTCAGTTTTGGGCAGCACTAGTGAGAAATAGCGCTGCACAGCCATGCTCCAGTTCTTGCTGGCTCGGCAAGGCAGCCAGGGCCCAGGCAAGCGACCCCATGTTTACATTGTAAGTGAGCCCGCACAGCCCGTGCTCCCCAGTGTTCACATCCCATGTCTTCTGCAGCGCTGCTGACGCTAACTACAACAAGTTTTCACGGGCATCAACACGACTTAGCGTACTTAGGGGGGCATTTCGCTGTCGGGGTTTTGGGGCTCCTGACAGACGACAGCGCAGATGTGCCCTTGGAAAACCGACGGCACGAGCATCACGACTCCTGCTAATCCGTCCATTCTGGACCCCAGTGCCTCCGCCAGCTGTTCCAGACATGGGTCAGGTCTCAGATGTTTGCGCACGTTGTCTGCACCAGAGAAAACAACCGACGTCCCGGTGCCAAAGGAGAGGCAAATACCATTGCTGGTGCTGAAGAGATTATCGAAATTTCCTCACAGGATGAGGTCGCGTTAACATAAATATGAAAATACTGTAGGACATTTCCTACGTTATGGGTTCATTAATTAATACAAACTGTTATATGTACGACAAGGGTGTTTTTATTGAGTTTTATTCGGGTTACGCGATTCCCTCTAAACCGTGGAGGCAGTGGCCAATAAGGATACAGGTCGGTCACAGCAAGCGACCAATCAATGGCCAAGACGCCTGGAAGAGACAGCGATTGGTCGGTGTTTCTGACCTGCGGGCGAAACTTTTCAAGGGAAGCAACTCCATTTATGAAACGAAGCACAACATCTTTGTTGTGATTGATCCTACAGCAATTACATCATCATCATCATCATCATCATCATCATCATCATCATCATCATCATCATCATCATCATCATCATCATCATCGTCAAAGCATTTTCATGTTTTCTATCAGCGAAACTGTTACCGTTGTCCCGTGCATCGAGAATCAAAACGACGTCGAACGTTTCGTCGACATTACTTCGAGCACATTTTACCAGCGGATCAAAGGACCTTGGCCATGTTTGTTTAGGTAACGCACTGCATCTATTAAAGGTACAGACCATGAAACATTTCCGAGAACAAGTGACACCTCAACACTGGACTGCCGGCAGAAGAGTCAAGAGAACAACTCAAATCTACACGCCGAGGTCGAAGAATCCTGGGTGCAGACCAACAGAGTTATCTCCCCTTTTGAAGAAAGTTGCATCTGCGACGCCCTGGTTTTCTACCTCCGAATCTTTCATTTTAGCAAAGTTTTAACGGCCAGCCATGAACCTCTTTGATGGATATTCTTGAGGAAGTGACAGGATTTGTGTGTTGAAAGAGAATTGTGTTGTTTGAACGAATGTGACAAGGCATGGACAGGGTTCGGGTTCAGTGTTTATATTGGAATTAAAGGAGAAAACTGCAGAGAATGTCGGTCAAATTCTTTGTCACTATGAAATCTGCTACGCGTAAATTTCTTGCCTCACAGTATAAACGGACCTTAAAGCGATAAAACATAAGTATGAAACTTCTAAATAAAGATAGAAAACGATTCTCATGAAAGCCATACCAAGGCAACAGCTGTGAGTCTTAGGACTGTCCCAGGAGGAATACGCGAGTCTTTGACGACAGATGACGACCAAAGAAATGAGGGCAAAAGTAATCGTCTGCCACAAAGTGTTCAGAATTTGTATTCGCGACCACATTTTGCATGAGAAGCTATTACAATCCACGCAACACATGTGGAAACAGAGTTCCAACAGATAGTAAAGCAGATGAATTCAGCTTGTCCGTATTGCTCTCTCAACAAAGCAAGTAAGATTGTTTATACTCAAGGTCAAACCATACTGTAGTAATTTCATGACATACCGTAATAAAAGCATTACGATTCGGTCGCTCCGGATGAAACACGTTGGCTGAACTCGTGATCCCAATTCAACGCATCTTTTGATGCAGAATTTTCTTTCCAACGAAATACAATTGATCACAATGGGTTGAAAGAAGAACTGCTTTGGGTAATAAAAAAGAAGCCATGAAAACATGCTCATTAGTGGAGTCATGTTGAGCAATCCACGTTCTATTGAACTAAAACAGACTTGTTTTGTAATCAATCTGTAGCTTTATCTTTTCGGACCGAAGTCCAACAGTCGTTATGGAGCCTGCCACAAACACGTGATGTGCATGTCTCGATCATAACCATAGGGATGACAGCTATATACAATTTGCATGCGATTATTGTCTTCCAAACTTCCCAACAGAGTCCATTAAAGCACTCGATTACCGTAGACAATGTTCTGCACTGAGCTCTTCGTTTCAAACAACATGGCATGGATGTCACCATTTCAGATGCTCGTTTGACTACATGGTTCTGCTGATGATCACGTATGAATTTGTTTAGGACATAGTAAGTCACTTGGGAAGGAAACAAGTTGATACTGACGATAAACTCAACCTCTGCTAATCAGTCTTTTATCATGAGTATTTCTTGCTTTCTCATTTTGAAAATATCATCAACAACACATACATTGTCAGATAATGTACATTTTCAAAGCAAGAAATTTAAGAGTATCTTATTACTACGTTTTTTGGGGGGTAAAGAAATCAGTGAGTAGCGATTTCAATGCACAAAGGATTGGTAACGAAATTTCCAGTGTACTCACACTAGAGTAAACATTTACATTGAAATAGTGTATACATGCATATTATGTATCGTACGACATAGAAAACATTACTGAGAAGCGTTCATACTGCTAAATATACGCATATATGTGCAGGAAAGGCGTGTCTGGATTGGGCAAAGCGAGCAGCTTTGACCAATGGGCATTCAGCGCCTTGAACCGCGTCCAATGGTATGCCACCTTAGTCCATGTCACTCGCGATTGGCCAGGTGACGTGCAGCCGTGGCTTCATCACGAAGGGAAGCAACTCCTGTTTGTCCTTTCGGTACAAAATGCACACATCCAATGTTCTTCCAAGTTTGTCGATGCTACATTGTATTCCTCTCTGCTTTTCCTCGCTCTATCTACTTCCGTCTAACCTGATCACTCCTTCACGTTATCTTCGTGGCTCCAACTCGAGCTGTCACCAGAGAACGTGACTCAAACTCGGTGCACTTCCTGACTCGGAGCTTCGAAAGATTAACTGACATGCCCAGTTAAATGTTGCAACTTCGAATAAAACGTCGCGCGTCGGTATTCTTGTCGATACAACAACATCGATAAAAAGTCACATTTATACAGTCATGAGTATAAATTACTGTGATGTTTCAAGTTACAAGAAAAAAAGGCACAAAAGTGAATGAAAAAAATTGATTGCTGCTTGGTATACGACAGCTAGGGAAGGTACATTAACTACAGGAAGAATGACCTCACAGACGAGGACGCCTTTAAGGATAAAGACTGAAACAGATCCCCCAAAAGTATGTGTTGATGATGTCAATGACTACGAAGACAACAACAACTACGACGAACAACAACAACAACAACAACAACGCAGAATAACCCTCAGTCGCAGAGAATACGCTATTACAACTGAAGTAAGTCGACAAATTGGAAACAAGTGAAGTTGATCATGGTGTAAGTCGACAAATTGGAAACAAGTGAAGTTGATCATGGTTTCTTTTGATTTGAGACGTTTCCGAAAGAAAGTAATGTATCGAGTGAAATGAGATGTTCTCCTGTTTGATAACTTTCCATTCGTTGTGGGTGCAGAAGAAGAAATAGGCAAATGTTAGCAACGTCGTTTTCCAATGCGTACGTTCTACCATCCTGCAAGGTACCGTACCAGGTGGGAGAAGGAGAGGCAGGCAGAGAAAGAGGTGGGAAGACAACATCAAAGAGTGGACAGGCTTGACCTTTGCTCACTCACAGCGAGCCACAGAGGATAGAGATCGATGGAGGAAGATTGTCCGAAAGTCATCAGTGGTGCCTCAACAACCCATCGCAGGGTTAAGAGACTGAACTGAACGTTCTACGATCTACACACGAGAGTATGATATTTAGTCGGAAGTTGTCACCTTTTTTCTGGAACGTGTACAGTATCAAAAGTCTTTATCTATCAGCAATAATCTGCTTAAAAGACACCCATGTTTCGGAACACATTTAAAGATAATACATTGATCTTATTGCATCAAAGCTATATGCATTTAACAAGCATTTGAAGGAGATGTACCATAGTTATTGTCATCGTCGTCACACCAGCACAATTACTATATCATCAGTACCAGCACTGGAGACTATAAGAACAAAGCAACACCAACTGCCTTTAGAATACAAAATTCGTCTCAGCAAAAAACATTTTAATGACAACCTCACTCAGATCATTTGACTAAGATTAAGAAGTTTGTCATGTTTTAATTAATCTACACAACTAACGACTATTTTTACGAAAAAAGATAGTTTGAACGTGATCGTTAGGAAGTATACCAATTCTCATCCGAGTAAAATCGAAATTCTGAAAATCATTCAATTGAAGTTTATATTAAGAGCTAAAAGTTGAACAACATTTAGCCCTTTTGCCAATCAATGAGACAAAATGCCCCTTTCTTATCTCACAGCAATGTTATGTGATAAAAAGTGCCTATTGGTGCGTATGACCATGATATGGAGAGAATTAACCAACGGCCAGGCGTCCCTGGACAACTGGCCAATGGGAAGAGGCCATGACTCAGGTCGGTGATTGGTCAAAATGGCGGCCCCGCCTCTAGGTCATGAACAAGGGAAATAACTCCTCCAGCCTAGAGTGGACGGATTTGTAAAAAAATGGACGATTTGTGGTATCTAAATGTGATGGCAGGTTTACATTATCCTTTTTTCACTTTTAAGTGGTAAAGTGTGATGTTACCTCATTGAAACTTGCAAAAGGAATGAGCCAAGAACATTCTGTAAACCAATTTTATCGAACTGTTTCTTCCTGTTTCCTTCATGGTTCAGGGAAAGGAAACAGTTGCGTGTGAAACGAAATTAGGTCACGCACGGTCACCATGTTTATGTCTCTTTAAAAATATCAAATGTAACATTCCAGAGTGCTACGAAAAAGCTTTGAGTTACATAATTTGGTATCCGTTTGAACTCTTCCGAAGATCGAAGGTGGACAACGTATTCAGTTACAACTTCAGGAGACAAGTAGGCCTAAACTCTTAACAAAAGTTTGGCCCAATCAACACATGCATGAAAACATACATCTCATAGAAAGAATATGCTAGAAAATGAAAAACCTGTTTCGATAATGGGCAGTTGTTTGAATATCAGTCAAGAAAACAGACAGGAATGAATGGAGACGCTGTAGTGACCTCGCAATGAAGACAGACAGGCCTGGTGGTCTGGCCTTGACCCTTTTCGCTTCCCATACTGCATGTGGACAGGTCACCCAGCCTCCGCTCAGTTTCACACATTAGAGATGACAGTAGCTGATATTTGGAAGGTCGAAAAGGAATCATTATCCGATAACAGCCCAAATTTGCTGGTGGAAATATATTATGCTTGAGTTTAGCAGCCACAACGTCACACTACTTCAGACGTATGAGGGTTTTGTGAGACGCTTAAGAAAAACTAAAAAGACGTATTCCTCTTCAAATTGTTTGTACTATCAGTGAATAAAAAAGAATATGGATTCGGCAGAAAACCTAACACGGATAGCAATGTTTGCGCAGTTGCTTCCTGCAATCTAAAAATTACAACAATCAAAACATATCGAATGTGCACACTTACACACACACAAATGCTAACACACACATACACACAGACACACACACACACACACACACAGACACACACACACACACACAGACACACACACACACACACACACACACACACACACACACACACACAGACGTCCTTTCCTTTTCCTCCTGCCACCCATTTCACTCCCACTCCTCTCTCTCTCTCTCTCTCTCTCTCTCTCTCTCTCTCTCTCTCTCTCTCTCTCTCTTTCTCTCTCTCCATTTGGTTCTAATTGGAGTCCATGTTTTCCCTTTGCAATCACTTCAAAACTAAGGTGTGAAACAAGGAAGGAAAATAATAAAGGAGACATTTTGCAACCCTATTTAAGTCCCCGGTGACAATTAAAGGACCCGTACGCCTGACCCTGGCACCTGACACTATGTCACCGTTTTGTATACTGCCTTTAGCATCTGGCGCATTTTACCCCTGATCCCATGATCTTCCAAAACTTTCCATAGCGCTCGTCTGACTACAGTGTCGAACGCCTTTTGGAATTCAACAAATAAAACATACAACTTCTTGTTTCGGTTGAGGTACCGTTGCACAACGTTATATAATACAAAAATATTGTCAATTGTTGAGTAGCCCCTTCTACACCCGGCTTGCTCCTCACCAATAATACTATTATCATCTGCCCATGCCTGCAGTCTAGTATTCAGAATATGTAGGAATGTTTTTCTGAAGACACTAGTCAGAGAGACCCCTCTATAGTTATCGGGAACAGTTAGGGAACCTTTCTTATGAAAGGGTACTATCAAGGAATGGGACCAAAGGGTAGGAAACAGGCCCTGTTCGAATATGGAATCGAACAATTTTAGGATGTAGGGCATAAGTATTGGTAGAGAACATTTTAGCATTTCACACACTATACCGTCCATACCCGCTGCCTTTTTCTTCTTAAGGTGGTTAACGGCATCAGTTATTTCAGACTGGATGATTTTTGAATTCAAGATACTATCATCAGTGACACTGATCGACCTGCAAATGTGTATTTCAGAGTTATTGGCGCTGTTCACGAGCGTGAAAACATTCTGAAAATGTGTTACCCAAATATCAGGATCGATACTGGATATTGCATTGTTTCTACGAAGAGATCTAACTTGCTTCCAGAACAACTTGAAATCTCTTACATTGCAAATCAAATCATTGGTTACACCTAATTGGTTTTCTTCGTTTTTATTAGCTGCTCTCTCTCTCTCTCTCTCTCTCTCTCTCTCTCTCTCTCTCTCTCTCTCTCACACACACACACACTTTCCTAAACTCTCTCTCTCTCTCTCTCTCTCTCTCTCTCGCTCTCTCTCAAACATTCACACACACACACATACACACACACACACACACACACACACACACACACACACACACACACACACACACACACACACACACACACACACACACACACACACACACTTTCCTAAACTCTTGTGAAACACAAGTCGCGCAAAGTAGCGAAATATGGAGATATTTTTTTCTCACTTTCAAAACGCGTATCATCTTTACACTCCTACATCACGTCGGTGTTCTCTATATCCCCTTTGTCAGCCTTCATTACAGCGTATTAAGGGTGGGAAAGTTACTGACTCTTCCCGACACTCATTGATGGAGGAGAATCGTTTGTTTATCCACTTGTTGTAAAATGGCTACCCTCTCATTACAGACCCTTTGCCTCTCACGACTGGCCACGGTGCGACAAAAGCTGTCACAGGGAAACGCGGAGCAGGGCGAGAGGCGCAGTTCCAGTACAGGAAGAGAGGCAACGGTAGGGGAGTCAGGGGTCCGCCCTGCCGCAGAGTTACGCCAGGAAATAAATTCAGCAAACGGTGCAGACCTGGCGTGGTTCTTTGTGTGAAGCTAATCCCCAGTCCCCCTCTCTCCACTTTAGTCTACCCCCTCCTCTCCCCTGCCCCCCCCCCCCCTTCTCATTCCTCTCCCTTCACTCCCACCTTCCCAGTCCAGTACCACCCCCCCTACTCTCTCTCTCTTTCCCATTCCGTCCTGCTTCATCGCTCGAGAAATGCTGTAAAAGTTGATGCAAACGTGAATGCTGGAATCGTGAAAATATTATGAATTCAGGAGAAGTCGAAATGCAATGCAAATGAAAACGAGTGTGTCAGGGAAACTGTTAACTATGCATTTGAAAATTACGCAAAGAAAACGCTTTGAAAATAACATCGCAGAACTTTGTTTTCTTTTTTTTTCTTCACGTTCATGAGTAAAATAGCGTTTTGTGTCTTGTTGCTTTCACCTTTGTTAGAGTAGATAATCTTCAGTAAAAAGTTCTTTGAACTTGCGGCACAGTGCGAACGGCGCCTAGAGGCGCTGTTTAGCTTTCGCACCGTCACCACCTCGCTCTCACAGGCATTGCTGGCATGCAGAGGTAGGGGCCCGGGCCCAGGACTCTGGATATCTGGTTTCCTGTTATCATTCCTGCCTGAGTGTCAGGACTAGCGCCACCGTAAAGCCAAGGAGTACTCCGATCTCCAGCAGGTCTTTCCTGCTTGAAAAATCATTCCTCATTTGGCCTTGCCTGAGACAAGTTAAAAAAAACCCACAACTCCAGTAAGTTTTTTAAAAAGGAAAAAAGACAAAAGATGTGTTCCCTTAAAGTTGAAAAACTAAATTGCATACTTTTTCCTCCCCGAAATGAGAACAATATTTCGCCTATGGCATTACAAGCCGACAACACGCTGGAACTGGGATGTTTGTATTTTTGAATTTTCAGCTGCAGTGAATGTGCAAAAATGAACATCAATATAAAAAAAACCAACAAAGATAGAATATGTT
>JAWQFJ010001097.1:62500-65000 GCA_034096865.1 Theodoxus fluviatilis | reverse complement strand
AAACACAGTCTTAGCTTTAGCTCCATGCCATGACTATGGTTTCTTTTCATGACAACATCGGATCTTGCTCTCTTCTGTTCCTTAAGTCAGGAAGACCCCAAGTCAACACTGGATGTTCCACTGTTCGCGAGAACGTGGCAGGAAGCCTGGTTCAGTGCGCGGTGTGGCCACTTCAGAGCTATTTACATCCACACAGGAAAATAAACCCCGACAACCAAGATCTGAGCTGACTTTTCCAAATAAACCATTTGAATTCTAGCCGTGAAGCGCGAGCTAGGAATAGTCTCCGTCCTAATCGGGAGGAAACACGCTGGAAAACAAAGAAGGCAAAACAAAGCAGTGATTGAGATGAGGAGAAAAACTCGGGGTGTACGCTGTAGAGGCGGTGTGGGAGGTAGATATTTTCAACATACAGGGGATACCTATTTGCAAGGAGAGGAGTGAAAAGAAAAACTCAGATTGGTAATAGGGAAATAATTGTTTGGACGAGTGTGTTTGTGTGTGTGTGTGTGTGTGTGTGTGTGTGTGTGTGTGTGTGTATGTGTGTGCGCGTGTGTGTGTTGTGTACGGTGTGTGTGTGTGTGTGTTGTGTACGGTGTGTGTGTGTGTGTTGTGTAAGGTGTGTGTGTGTGTGTGTTGTGTACGGAGTGTGTGTGTGTGTGTGTGTGTGTGTGTGTGTGTGTGTGTGTGTGTGTCTGTGTGTGTGTGTTTGATTTGTGTGTGTGTATCTATTTTGTGGTGTGTGTGTGTATGTGTGTGTGTGTGTATCTGTTTTGTGTGTGTGTGTGTGTGTGTGTGTGTGTGTGTGTGTGTGTGTGTGTGTGCGCACGTTTTTTGTGTTTGTGTGTGTGAATGTGTATGCATGTAAACTGATCATTATAGTGCGACACGTCCACATTCTGATAGTCGTACATTTGAATAATGAATGTCTAATTATGAAACATATCAGTCTGGTCCTCTTTTACAATAGTATTTTGTATCTTCAAAGTCATTGCTTACTTGAGCACGCCCCTGATAATAATTTATTTCTACATTTGCCCAGTATCCAAGGTTACAAAAACAGAAATAAAGTTTCATTCTTATCTGTCAGCTACAGTGAAATTTATTTAATCTTATTTGAATTATCTCAAGACACAATTATGCACTTGTCTTTTAATTTTAGTTTTTGCACATGTAAAATATTGGTGGTGCAGCTAGACATTTTATGAATGTATCGATGCGACAAGAAAGTCTCAGCTCTTGATATTATTTGAAATGAAAGCAATTTTCGGATAAATGGAGTATCTTAGGACCAAAAAGTTACTGATACATTTTTGTACGAGTATGTCAGTTTTAAATGTTGAAAAAGGCCGACAGAACAGCGTAGAGTCCAGTCTGAGAGAGAGAGAGAGAGAGAGAGAGAGAGAGAGAGAGAGAGAGAGACAGACAGAAAGACAGACAGACAGACAGACAGATACATGCACAGAGAGAGAGACAGAGACAGAGACAGAGAGAGAGACATAGAGAGAAAGAGAGAGAGACAGAGAGAGAGACAGAGAGAGAGAGAGAGAGAGAGAGAGAGAGAGAGAGAGAGAGAGAGAGAGAGAGAGCTCTACACGAGCGTGAGGGGGGGGGGAGAAGAGAAGACGGAAGAGCAAGGGGAGGGGGTGGGGTAACGGCGAGGCCAACTGGATGGGCGGGGAGATTGAGAGCGAGAGAGGGAGACAGAGAGAGACGGAGCAAGCGGGACAAGGGGGTAGGGGGAGGGAGGGAGGGAGGAATGCTGGGAGAAGCTAGCTACAGGTAGCCAAGCAGGGCCTGGCAAGGCCAGGGAGGCAGCCTGTCTTTCAAGCGGAGATGTAGGTCGTAGTAGTAGGAAGAGCGAAGGTCATTATATATCACCTTCCTTAACTGTAGCTGTGAATAAACTGTTATAATTGTCGTTTCGCATAACATTCAAGCCTCCACCTTACACAGATCGAAAAACTCGGGCAGGTGTCAACAACAAAGTAAGAGAGGTGTGCCTGTGTAGTTAGTTCACTTGCTGTGAAGTTGAAGCGTTTATCATTCTAAGCGGCAACTCAGGAGTCATGCAAGTAGACACATAGATAATATATCAAGCAATGAAGCAAAATGTTGTTGCAGTCTATAAGACAGTGATGTGGAGGAGAAAAGTCAAAATATATTTGTGAACACAAAACAAAGTTGAATAATTACGCACACTGTGCTATTGGTGTGTCATTGCAGACTATATCTCCTTTTTTCTTGTATCAGTGTAAAGTATTTTAAGCGTACCATGTATTTTTGCCACACTAAACCGTTTAAAAGAGCGCATTTTACATGAAAAGCAAGAAAAATATAGTCCTCGAATTGAACATCTTTGCTAAAGCTCTCCACTCAACAGGTACATTTTATATTGCAGTTGGTATTCAGGCAGTCATCACAAGTGCTAGCTAATTCAAATATGCTTTATTGACAAGATTGATGGAAATTTGCTCATGGTAAAGAGTCCACCGTTTAG